>CAJHQP010000291.1:0-219867 GCA_905132765.1 Moricandia arvensis | reverse complement strand
GTCGGTAATATTTCCAGGGTTTTTTTAATAGATGATAGTATTAACGCAAGGTTGATTGGAAAAGATGTTTCTTTTGCTCTGTGGTCCGTATTGTTTGTTACTATATTCTATTGAATTGTGATTATATATTTATATCATTGATATTCTTCCAAAGTTCAGACAAACCAGAAAGTATTCTTCTTCTCTATAATTCGTCTTACTCTAATATGACTGGTATGCGCCATTTTGACATTTTATGCCTTTTCCAAATCGTATAAGAAAAACCCATTGCATCCGGGACATGCTTTGAAAAATTGACACGGTACTAATTAGCCAGTATCCGTGTTCTTGGTATTAAAGTAGACTCCTATAATACTCCCTTTGTGGCTCCAATAAACTGAACATCTTGTCTGCTGTGAAATCCATCAACTCTTGTACGATGATGCATTGTGTTTCCAATTGTGGCTTCAGCATCTTCCAATTCCTAAACAATACTATGAAAATTTGATTTGAGAAAAGAGTATCACCAACTTTATATCCATGAGAAACCTTCTCTAAATAGTTTATAAACACTTTCCAAAACCAAGTAGGGCGTCCATTGAATCCATTTAAAGTTTTTTCTGTACACCAAAGGCCCAAGTGGATTTAAAAAACAATATATGCATATTCAAGGCGATCTCCTAGTCACCGGGCCAAGGCAGCTTAAGGAATGATTGCAACTCTCCAAGATTAACCCGGAGAAAAGAGACCATCGTGCATCAAGTGTTTGGAGATAGCGCCAACATAACCATGAAGACTTGCCGGAAGAACGCCGACAAAAAACCAATGAGATTTGCCGGATAATCACGCTCCAAAGTGGAGAAAATGTAACCTTTGATTTTGATGCAATCGCTCTAAATATCTCCCCCATGGCTCAAGAACCGAGCAAATGGAATTCAAATCAATGATAAAAGCCATCCCAAGAGATGATGGCTGGGAGTGAAGATAGCAACATCAACGAACTGATGGATGAAGACATCGTTTGGTGACAAACCCAAACATATATATCAGAATCATAGTGAACATATGGTCACTGTAGAAATAAAAAAGAAAGCGTAACAAAACCGGCGGTCGAAATTACTGGTGGTGATCACAATAGTGCAAGGTTGTGTCGCACTAGAAATAGCATTCAGAGAGAAAAGAAGTTAGTAAAAAACAGTATTATCTTAAGAAATTTCTCTTATTTATATAGCTTAACAATATTGTTTAGATAGAAATGGAAAATGTTGAAGAAGGTCTCTCTCCGGTGCAGCTCCTCCTTGTCCTGACCACGAGCCTCCCCACCGCTCCGAAGACGTCTCACTCACCATCCCGAAGCTTTCCCTCTTCTCCTCCAACGGAGTCATCTGCACCTGTTTCCTTTGGGTTTCTCCTCTGCTTGAACCACCATATCCTAATCTCGACATGGTGTTTCCGATAGATCCTCTAGTCCCTCCAGTCCCCCCCCCGACCCTCCACCTGTTTTTCTGGTTAGGGCTTTTCTACGCCATATTTCACCGTCTTACACCGCTCCTCTCCGTCAAGAGGAACCTGAAGCTCTTATGCCATGGAATCTCTGCTCTTCTACCGGTTTCTCGCTCTGCTTAGATGTTGATGTGTTAGCTACTCAGCCTCCTCTCCTGCTTCTTCCACTGGCTGAAGTTTCTCGTTCCGGCGCACTCACCACTAGCCGGAGGTACTCCTACCTCTTATATTCTCTGGTGTAAAAGCTGATAAGTTTTCCCTCTTTTGAGGAACATGATTTTTTCAAGTCAGCCCTAAGGTCATTAACTATATATCATCAAGAGAGGTGTGTGGTTGTGTTATTTGTTGCAAGTGTTTTGGTAGCAATAGCTGATTGCAAGCGTATTTTCTTTCATTACTCATCTTTTCAAACTCTGAAGGATTGGGATTTGTGGGAACCGAAATTCGCAGTGTCGATTTTTGTTGAATTAGGAACGATGGTAAACTTTAGTTTCCCAGAGGTTCCGGATATCTGCTAAACCACACGCCAATCAGTCAAAATACGAAGGAAAGATCGAGAAATAAAGTAAGAATCGAAAAGAGAGCAAATAAATGTCTTATTCCGAATTTGCGTATGAGCGTTTACAACAGGATAGGAGCCTTGGACTATGAGATCTATCGGCGAGATCCCTAGTTCTAACAACCTAAGACTGCAAAACCTTAGTTGAGTCGCAGCTAGTATAACAAAAAACAAAAGTTGCCTAAATGCTCTAAGTGTTATGCTATGTTTGTTTTGAGTAAAGATTTTCATGTTTTCTTTTGCATCACCACCCTCGAAGTCCTTATATACTCCTCTAGAGGCGGTTTGCTCTTCCACTTCTGACCTTGGTCGAATTTATCGTTTCGCGACAATATTCTTTTTTTTCCTCGATCTTCATGATTATCTTTGGAAACTTAACATTTATCCACTGATCTTGACATTTATCTTCCGAACTTAACATTTATCCTTTCTTGCAAAATCCAAAGATAAACCATCACAAATTTTGGGCTCGATTTCGAATAAAGTCGCGAGTGGGCCTTTAGCCGAGTTTTAGACATTCTCGAGCCGTTTTTACGATTTTATCGAAAGTGCATTCCTAAGAAAACGTCGTCCAAGAGTTAGGAACTTTCGTGTGAGCCGTGCGACTCCAGGTTTTTAGTTAACCGTTACCATCATCCTTTTACGAGAAAATGTGTTATTTTGGTCATTCCAATGTCAATGCCGATCGAGACGGAACAAAGATAAGTTTGATCAAGTTTCAAAATAGGGAGTTACGAGGACAAGGTGAAATGGATTGATCAATCCAACTTATCGAACGGGCGAGTCAGATTGCTTGTGCTACCTAACTCTCCCGTTTGGCGAGTTGGGCTTGTCAAACTCGCCGAACGGGCGAGTTGGTCGTCTTGATCCACCCAACTCAGCCGTTCAGCTAGTTGGGCTTGTCCAACTCGCCGAACGGGCGAGTTGGTTGAGCCATGCTGTCAAACTTGCCCGTAAGGCAAGTTGGTCGGCCCGTATTGTCCAACTCGCCCGTTTGGCGAGTTAGACTGGTCAATTTGCCGAACGGGCGAGTTGGTCGGCCTGCACTGTCTAACTAGCCTGTTCAGCGAGTTGGATGGCTTGCTTGGCCTACTCTTCCATTCGGTTAGTTGAAAAATCGAGCCTTATAGTAGTTTTGTTGTTTTAAGGCTCGAGGGTTCGTTTGTCTGAGACCCTAGAGTAACTTTTCTCGAGGACTTATCGTGCAAACCCTCCTTCGGGATCCATACGAAACTTGATTTTGATTTTCCCGCTCTTCTTTTTCAAAATATTATCTCTCTCTTTTCGAAGAGGACTTTTCGCGGGAAGTTTCTGACGTTCATTCTTTCGTGACCGATTTTGACCCCAACAGGATTTGAAGGTGGAACTATTAGCGGTGATTTTCTTTGTAAATGCAGCTTTTATTACCTTAGTGCAATCTTTTGGAGTGCATCTCCTTACTGCTTTGTGCAATTATCAGTCAAAACCTTTCTTCAGATGGAAACCTTGGTTACGCTTTGGTGGATTCATTTTCATTTGCTTCAAGTTGTCGCAAGGTGTTATGTTGTTATGGAATGACTCATTACCTCATGTTGAGGATTTGTTTCTTCATATTGTGTTTGTCCTCACAGCTCTTAGTCTCCCCAAAAAGGTGTTTTGTGGCCTCTGAGATTGTAGGTGGGTTTCCTCTAATTGGTTATGTTAGTTCAGCGAATGGATTGCAAATTGAAGCCAGTGACTTCCATCGCTCATTTAGCAGAGTATGTGTGTACTTTGTCCTCGTCAAAACTGTATTGCTGCATAAATCTCCTCAATCGGCAACATCAATTGGATTCTCAAGTCTCCAATGTCTTTCGGACTCAAGTGTCCCCTTCTTTCGGGCCAATTTAAACTGTTTTAAAAGACTAGCTACTTGAATCAAACAATTAATCAAAACACTTATTGCTTTAGAAAATCACTCATGTAACTAAAAGCCAAACGGAGGTTCATTAATGGCGGCTCTGGCGATAGGCGATTAGGAGGCGATCAACACGAATCAAGATCTTTGCGCTTCTTCGAGCTGGATCCTACTCGAGGTCTCAGTCACCCTTTGATGTGAGATCTCCTGGTCCAATCACATAACCTTCTGCTAGATGATTAGGAAGCGATCAACGCGAATCAGGATCTCTGCGCTTCTTTGAGCCGGATCCTCCTCGAGGTCTGAGTCACCCATTGGTGTGAGATCTCTTGGTCCAATCACATAACCTTCTGTGATACACTGTTTCTGTTGTTGTTCATGTTTCCTCTATTTCTGTGCGATACTCTGTTGCTGTGGCAATCTGATCATTCATATTGATTAACTCTCTGCTCACCGGATCCGTCCAATTTTTGTTTAGATAACAAGAACTGATTAGCCTTTTCTGTGTGGCTGTTAGGAAAGGTAAAGGGATTTGCTATGCTGATGAAGAAGATTAGCCAATAGTTTCGGCGGACGAAGCTGATGATGAGCCGATCAAGGAGTACCGACTCTCACTGATCGGCAAGGTTCTCAATCCTTACAAACAAAATGTTGCTAAAATCATAGATCTCATGATGGCACAATGGAAGATGGAAGATCGAATCACATTACTAGAGTTGGGTAATGGACATTTCTTTTTCAACTTCATCAACGAATATGACCTTAACGAGGTCCTATCCAAATGGCCTTCTCACTACAACTATTGTATGTTTATCCTTGAGCGTTGGGATTCTCTGGTTGATGAGGACTACCCGTGGACGATCCCATTTTGGATTGAACCGATCGGTATCCCATTACACTTGGGAACTGCTGGTAATCTTAATAGTATTGGAGGTAGATTGGGTCTGGTTCAGAAATTTGATGTTACTATCAGAAAATACTTGTGGATATTGACACTCGAAAGCCTCTAAAGATTACAAGGAAAATCAAGGCTAAGAATGGCGAGATCACTATCCAGTTGAAGTACGACCTTCTCTTTAAACACTGTGTATTGTGGACTCCTGACCCATCAAATTGGTCATTGTAAGAAGAAGGCTTCAGACATTAAGGAAGAATTTCAAAAAAAAAAACAGAGCTCTGAAACAGGATAAGGAGTTGCCAAACTCCCAAGCAACTATGGCTATGTCATCAAAACATATATGAGGATATGTAAGAGAGGATGTTCGTTCTGCTCGTGTGGATAAGAGCATGCGTTTAGAGAATCAAAATATGTATATGCCGGCTCGAACTCAACACCAGTCAGCTAGCCTTTCTGCTTCCTCTGGATCTGGTGCTGTTTGCACAAATCACTCTCTTTGTAGGGATGTGGGTATTGGTCATTATGGTCGCTACAATCCATATGGTAGGGTAAGGAAAGGCCACTGACGATTGGGGAGAAAAAGCCACAAGCAAAAGCACAACATGATCATAAGTCAGTTGGGGTGTGGTGCAAGAAAGAGATTATGGCGCACAAGGATGATCACAAAATTGCCTCAGGTTCTCATGATAGTGAAGTTACCGCAGGCAAAAAGGAGTGCTTGAGTCAAGGTCAAAATGATGCAATGTTTGTCAAGGATCCAATGTCAAAGGAATCTCAAAAGATCAATGCCTTACGGGCATATGCGAATGTGACCATGCGGTCTAAATCGGTGGATAAAGGAACTAAGGCATTAGCCTTTGATGTGCTGAAGGTGAATGAGGAGACCAGTGATGATACAATGCTTGATGCGCAAGGTCTTGAGCAGATGAATCTTGAAGAATACGGCATTTTGGGTATATGAGCTTAAGACAGTGCATTTGATGGAGGTAGATATGGCGGAACTACGAATTGACAATGCTGGTGGTGATAGAAACGACACTAGTTGTTTTTGGGCAGGAAGTGATGGGTAATGAGTTGGTGGAAACAAAACTGAAAGAATGCAGTGTTTCTAGGGTCCTATCCCAACAAAAGATGCATCCAAACAAGATGGACCTATTCGTAGAGCATTACCAAGAATCAAAGGATATACGGCAAATAATTTAACTTTGGGTACTTCACATGGTACGAAAAAAGGCTCAGAAGTGTGGTTTGAAATAGAATAAGAAGGGTTTGGTGGATTCCGAAAATCCACAAAAACCCTCATCTATGAAGACACTCAGTTGGAACTGTCGATAAACTGTCGAGGGATAGGGAACAGCCTCACAGTTCGACGCCTCACGAAGATGTGTCAGAAGCATCGCCCATGATTTTTGTTCCTTTCTGAGACAAAGAATATGAAGTTGCTTTGCAAGACATTCATGCTGACCTAGGTTTTTAATAAGTTGTTTACCGTTGAACCTCATGGCCAAAGCGGTGGTTTAGCTTTATTTATATGGATGATTTTCAAATAACAGAATGATTGACATTTATGTAATCATTAATGGAATAAAAGTCTACATGACGTTTGTTTATGGTGCTTTTGTTTTAGAACGTTGAGATTCTGTCTGGGAACGTCTTACGCGCTTATCTACAATAAGAAATGGACATTGGTTCACGATTGGTGAATTTAATGAAATAATTTACTATAGTGAGAAAGAGGGTGGCAGAACGAGGTCTCATAGCTTTTTCCTCCCATTCAAACAAATGATCTTTGATTGTGGTATACTTGAGTTTCCATGTTCTGGAAACTTATTGTCGTGGGTAGGAAAGAGAGGGACCTCGCGGTTCAATGTTGCCTATACTGAGCACTTGGAAATGCTAATTAACATGAGAGATTTCCTCACTCATCTGTTACATATATGCGTATGTGGGGGCTCGGACTATAGTCCAGTGATGGGAACGATTTTAGCCAAACCAACTAGAGCTAAAAAGAAATTTAAATTTTATAAGAGATGGTTGGATAGTGAAGAAATTAGGAATGTAATTCAGGAAGGATGGAATTCTTCTGACCTGCCATCGGACGTAAACATTATGTCTCATATTGCTAGTTGTCGTAAACCATTGAGTCAATGGAGAAGGGAGCATAACATGAACTCGGAAAAAGAGGTGGAGGAGCTGAAAGAAAAAGTAGATGTCATGTATGCGGACGATAATGTGTCGCCTGAGGAAACTCTCAGCAGCTATAACAGAGCTATCTGAAGCTCTTAAGGTGGAGGAAATGTTCTTGAGACAGAAGAGGAGAGAAAGAAACTGAATTACACGTCTGGTGGATAGTTCTGGAAACATGGTTGAGGATGAAGAGGGGCTGGTAGCCATTGCCACATCGTATTTCATGAACCTATTCGAGACCTCAAATCCGGCTGAAATTGATGAGGCTCTGAGAAACATAACATCGACTATTTCTGAAGAAACAAACCAAGCTCTGACGGCACGATTACTGAATGGGAGATAAAACTTGCTCGTTTTGCAATGCGCCCGAAAAAAGCCTCAGGACCAGATGGTATGAGTGCCTTATTATATCGTAAATTTTGGGACATTGTGAAGGGTGACTTGACTCGTATGGTCAATGATTTTCTCTTCAGTGACATTGTTTCCCAAAGGTTGAAGGATACAAACATATGTCTCATTCCCAAGAAAGAGAGGCTGAAAGATATGGCACAGCTCAGCCCCATCGGTTTATGTAATGTCTATTACAAGATAATCTCTAAGGTTTTATGCCAGAGACTGAAAAAAAATCTTGCACGAGCTTATTTGAGAAACCCAATCAGCATTCATTGTAGGTAGAAAGATCATTGATAATATTATGATAGCCCAAGAGATGTTCCACACTCTCAGGACGAAACCTGGTGGCAGACAAAAGAGAATGGCAATAAAAACATATATGAGCAAAGCTTATGATCGAATGGAATGGGTGTTTATTAAGAGGGTCCTTGAGAATATGGGTTTTTATGAAAGATGGATTACCTGAATTTTGAAATGTGTATCCACGGTCAAGTATAAGGTCCTTCTGAATGGACAACCCAGGGAGAATATTGTTCATGAGAGAGGATGGCGACAAAGAGATCCTTTGTCTCCTTTCATCTTTACGTATGCACGAAAGCGCTTGTTAGCCTTCTAAACCATGCAGAGAACCAAGGAAAGATAACGGGGATGTGCGTGGCACGTACTAGCCCCTCGGTATCCCACTTGTTATTTCCAGACTATAGCCTTTTTGTAAGGCAGAGCCCGTGAATGTGATGAAGTTATGAAATTTGTGAAGGTCTGCGGAATGGAATCAGGACAACAAATAAACTTTCATCTATTATTTTTGGAAAGCGAGTTCCTTTGCAGACCAAACATGAAATCAAAGCAACTCTGGAGATTGGTAATGAAGGGGAAATGGGTTCCTACTTGGGTATACCAGAGGATATTAGTGGTTCGAAGTGTAAACTATTTGCTTTCCTCAAGGATAGGCTGGATCATAGGATTAGCGAGTGGTCGGAAGATGGCTAACAAAGGGTGGAAAGGAAATACTAATTAAGGCCATTGCTTTGGCACTGCCAACATATGTCATTTCTAGTTTTTTATTACCTCTGGATATTTGTGAGAGATTAGCGAGTGACATTGAACGCTTCTCGTGTAGTACAAACCCACCCGAACGAGAGATGCACTAGGCTACATGGGATAAGATGAGTAAAACAAGGGATGAGGGAGGCATAGGTTTCAGGCTTATACATGAACTTAATCTTGCATTATTGGCTAAACAATTATGGATATTGATCTAGTTTCCAGATTCACTTCTAGAAAGAGTACTTAAAGGAAGATACTACCGCCTTTGTTCGCCTCTACGAGCACCAGAACCTAACTCGCCGTCATATGTGTAGAAAAGTTTACTGGCTGAACGACCCCTTCTTTCTTTGGGGATAAGACAAGTGGTTCATTCTGGATACCAAATACGTGTATGGGAAGAAACACGAATCCCTACAATTCCAGCTAGACCAACGAGGGCAAATGTTCCAGTTGCCAATCCTCGCATGACAGCAAGCAATTTCATTGACGGATCGCCAAAAAGGTGGAACACTGATATGTTGGAGCAGTTCATCGTTCAGGAAGATATATCACTTATTTGAAGTTTGGCAATATGTCAATCTCATATAGATGACATGATCAGTTGGGGCTACAGGAATAATGGGATTTATACCGTGAAATCAAGGTATTGGGTTCCACGGAATTTCCGCAGCAGAGAATCGGAGGTTGTGGTAAATGATCCTAGTATCACAAGATTACAAACCTTTGCTTGGAAGATAAATTCTCCTTAGGAAATACGACACTTAATCTGGCAGATTGCATCTGGCTATTTATCTGTAACCAGAAACCTAACACATCGTTATATGCATTATGACAATCACTGTCCAATATGTGGTGCAGATGATGAGTCAGTGAACGATGCCATTTTCGAGTGCCCTTTGGCGCTCCAAACTTGGGCACTTGCCTCAACGCCATCTTGTCCAAACGTTTTTCCAGTAGTAAGCCAGTATACAAACTTAGATTACCTATTTTGGAGGAAGAGTGTTATTGAAGACTCAAACCTAGACAGGGATCCGTATCCATGGATTATTTGGTACTTATGGAATGCGAGAAATGATAAGTTGATTAGAGGAATATCCTGAGACCCCCACTGAATTACTTCGACATGCTCACTCTGAGTGTCATGCTTGGTTTAATGCCAAAAAAAAATCGGATGATAGCAATGAGCCATTAAGGCAGCCACACAGTAGGTAAGCCATAGACTTGAGGAGTCTATATTTGTTAGACGGTTCTTGGACTGCTGATTCAAATTTTAGCATAGATGGATGGGTATGGTTGAATACAAATGGAAAGGACGCAGCTCATGGGATTGAGGAATACGGAGAGACGACTATTACCCCTGCATTTGGAACTAGAGGCTTTAATTTGGGCAATGGAGAACATGACTAGCCATACATCTTGCCAACATTTCGGGACTGGTTGCATGGACCTAATCTCGATGATACATAACCCAAAATCTTGGTCGGGCTTTTCTGCAGAGTTATCAAAGTTCTCAACCATTAGATGATGATTCCACGACTTCAAAATTATCAACGTCCCAAGATTGCAGAACAAGAAGGCAGATTCCTTAGAAAAGACGGCACGTGCTTTTCATCGTATTCTAGTTTTTAATGGTTATTCTATTACGGTCTGGATTTCCAGACTACCTCTTATCTTAGGGTAATAGAATAGTCGTTTGATGTCAACAAAAAAAAGACTAACTACTTCATTTTTATACAACGATTCCAAATTTTTTGAATCTACATGTTTTTTTTCTTCGGTCATTTCTGTGGGGGTTATTGGTGGTTGAATTTTAAATAATTTAGAAAATTTATAGATTCTATTGTTATTTTTTTGACAACATATTCCATTGTTATTGATTTATAGATTTTTAAAATTTATTAAAATTCTTTGCTATTGGTTTATGGGCTTTTAAATTCCATGTAAAATCTTTTGTTATTCAAAAAGTTTAAATTTCACTAATTTTGTAATGTTATTAGAATCTCTAGTTTTTGGGACATATATTCCTTTTAGTTTTACTCATAAGACCACCTTTGGAAATACTATATATACTCATAAGATTCTTAAAATCAATTTAACAAAAAACAAATGCACACAAACACACACAAAAATTATATTAAATTTTTATTTTAAGCGAATGATAATTAAAAAAAAGATTATAACAAAATCATTAGAGAAAAAAATATGAGAAATTCATAGCTTTAGGAGGTGTTAGTGGGACTTAGATGTCTATATAATATGTTAATTTTAAAAGTTGAGAACTTTGTTAAATTTGAAAAGAGTTATAGAAAATTTTGTATATTATGAAAATCTATGAAAAATAAAGTGTTATAATAATTTTAAGAATCCAAAAGATACATATAGTATTCTCAAAATTTTGCTTTGTGAGGTAAAATGTTGAGCATACAAACACTTATTTTAATAGATTTGCAGAATTATTAAAAGCTAAGATTTTTAAGTAACAAAGTATTTTGTATAGAATTGTAAAATCATCCAGACAAATAACACTTGATTTTAAAAGAATGTGAGAATCTATAAACTAATATCACTATAATTACAAATTATATGTCTACTAACAACATCCTATATTAACAAAGATAAGCAAAACAAAACAAAATATCAAAACAATCATTGGGAAATTTTAATTCTACTACAAGTTTGGTACCTCTTTTCAAAATATATCGTTAATGAATAACTATTTTCAAAATAACCTAAATTTTGTGATAAATTAACACTAAGCTAAGTTTTTAAATATTTATAGAAACTCAACCTCAACCCCTTAATACTAAACCTTAAACAATCACTAAAGTTTAAAGAGAATTCGGCCAAAAAAATCACGAATTTTACACGAATTGCCAAAATAAATCTGGACATGACCCTGGTCAAATGAAACATGTACTTTTATTGACTTTATTAGTTTATTACAAAACTTTCGATTGACTGACCAATTAGAAATATTGTTATTAGTTTATTACAAATTTTAACACGATGTTAAATGTTGCTGTTAACTAATACGACGTCGTTTTATCTATCTGGGTGATTAAAGACAAATGAATGAAACGACGTCGTTTTAGTTAACTTTGTTATTTAAAAATAGTGCTTCCATCGTGACTCAAACCCGAGTAAGGATAGGTTAGTAGGAGGGGTTTTGCCACTGAGCTAAGGGACTTCTCGGGATACTATTATACAAGTTAGATTATATTGATAAGGGGACTACAAAGAAACATAAATATCTCAATCATCTAAATTTACTTATTAATTTGATTTAATAATAGACTTTAATGGATTTGAATGATTTTTTTTTGTTAAAAATACAAAGATTCAAATCCGAAAAAAGACTTTCGGATTTGTGAATGCTAATTAAAATTCATATGTTAAATTTCAAAATCACTATATTTTACACTGATTTATAAAAGAGCAAATATCTCTGATAACTTTTTTGAAGTTTTTGTCACAAAAATAACCTTTAAGAATAAAAATGACCAAACTAGCCCTTTTTATTTTTTTTTTATTTTTTTTTTTAAGAATAAAAAAATTAATATTTTTTATTTATTTATTCAATTTTAAACCTAAACCCCAAAAATGATCAAACTAGCCCTTTTTATTTTTTATTTTTTATTTTTATTTTTTAAGAATAAAAAATTAATATTTTTTTATTTTTTCAGTTTTAAGAATAAAGGTTTTGGGGTTTAGGTTTAAAATTGAAAAAATAATTTTTTATTCTTAAAAAAAAAAAATAAATATAAAAAGGGATAGTTTGGTCATTTTTATTCTTAAAGGTTATTTTTGTGACAAAAACTTCAAAAAGGTTATCAGAGATATTTGCTCTTTTATAAATCAGTGTAAAATATAGTGATTTTGAAATTTAACATATGAATTTTAATTAGCATTCACAAATCCGAAAGTCTTTTTTCGGATTTGAATCTTTGTATTTTTAACAAAAAAAAATCATTCAAATCCATTAAAGTCTATTATTAAATCAAATTAATAAGTAAATTTAGATGATTGAGATATTTATGTTTCTTTGTAGTCCCCTTATCAATATAATCTAACTTGTATAATAGTATCCCGAGAAGTCCCTTAGCTCAGTGGCAAAACCCCTCCTACTAACCTATCCTTACTCGGGTTTGAGTCACGATGGAAGCACTATTTTTAAATAACAAAGTTAACTAAAACGACGTCGTTTCATTCATTTGTCTTTAATCACCCAGATAGACAAAACGACGTCGTATTAGTTAACAGCAACATTTAACGTCGTTTTAACTGCTCTTTAACGGTGTTTCTAATTGGTCAGTCAATCGAAAGTTTTGTAATAAACTAATAAAGTCAATAAAAGTTCATATTTATTTCGGCCAGCCAGTATGTTGAAGTTTATTTTGGCAATTCGTGCAAAGTTCGTGATTTTTTTGGCCGAAATTCTCAAAGTTTAAACCCAAATATTAGTATATTTTTTGATTGGTGGTATTTTTGAAAAGTGATATTTGTGGTATTTCTAACAATTTCTCAACAATCATTATCAAAAAGAAAAAAAAATATTTTAATATCAAATATTATACTTTATGAAAGAGTTTTTGCTTTTTTGAAAACATGTATACATTATTCTAGATGGAAAGTTTTGAGAAAAGAATTATATATGGAAATCCATGAAAATCAATAATAATCAATGATATTTATACAAAATCTTTGTACCAATTCATCAAATATACTTCACTTTTTAAAATTTCTTAACTTGTAAGTTTCAGTAGCAATCAATGATAATTTATACAAACTCTAGTTTCAATGACCCCATCCATGATCAGATATTTAAGATTATATAGAATAACAGGCCTGTGTCGAAAAGAAAAACAAACTATTGGGCCGAGATATTGGGCAAAACTATTGGACCTAACTGTTGAAGCCAACTTGGCCTTTCAAGATACGAATTAGTCAAAAAGAAGAGTTTCTTTTTCTGATTAATCGCGAAAATTTCTCATCGTCTCTTGTAGATCCGCTCTTTTCAACCCTAATCGAGAAACGATACGTAAGAGCTCAGGTGCCAGAATCAAACAAAAAGGGGTTTAATCATGGCAAATCAGAAAGGCGCTCTCGAGGGATTCTACAGACTGATCATGCGCCGTAACTCCGTCTACGTCTCCTTCATCATCGCCGGCGCTTTCTTCGGCGAACGGGTCAGAGATCCAAACCTTCGTTTTTCACATATTCTTAGCGTTTTGTATATCTCCAGATCTGTTTTGGGTT
Source organism: Moricandia arvensis (assembly GCA_905132765.1). Lineage (NCBI taxonomy): Eukaryota > Viridiplantae > Streptophyta > Magnoliopsida > Brassicales > Brassicaceae > Moricandia > Moricandia arvensis. The sequence continues at coordinate 206,169 of CAJHQP010000291.1, read as the reverse complement.
TGGATCAAAACCGGGAATTTTGCTGTAAAAATGATATCTTTGGGTCTACAATAGAGAGCTAGAGATTGTTAATTTTGCTGAGAAACTGATTGGTTTTGGGGGGCTTTTAGATCCTTGATTTTGCAATTAATGATACTTGTATTCATAAAGGGATGATTTTTTATATGAAATGTTTACATGTATGTGTGCAGGCTGTGGATTACGGTGTTCATAAACTCTGGGAAAGCAAGAATGTTGGGGTATGTTACGTTTGTTATCTATCTATCTGTGATTTTTGATTAGTGAAAAATGATTACTACTGAGTTCCGTTTTGTTTAACTTATGATTCTCTGCATCTAAGTTTGACACTATTAGTACACTAAACTCGGAAAATTGTATCATGTTAACAGTTTTACCAAAATTTTCAGCAGTATTGCTTGTTGGCGTCTTTTTTAGCTTAGGTCGGTGCATGTAGTTATCTCCCTATTGTTTTTGCTTGGTAGTTCAACAATTAACTTCATGATCATACCTCTTTTTGTTTCAGTTTTTACCATTATAGTATAATCATCTGTCTCCAACTTCTACTATGTTGTGCTTATCTCAGAGTATATAAACTAAGCTATAGTTTATTTCTCTATGTTTTTTGCTTGGTAGTTTAATAATTTTCATGATTATTTTTTTTTTGTCTCACATGAATATCTGTTGAATGATGATGACTATATGTATTCAGAACATGATATTGTTGTCATGGTGCAGAAACGGTATGAAGACATCTCTGTATTGGGTCAAAGGCCAATTGAAGAATGAGATTTCTCCTTTTTGAATCTTCTCAGACCATAAGAAAGAAATGGAACTCTCCATGTTGTTTTGCACTCCAAGTCTCTTCCTTTTGTTGAATAAACCATTGGGATGATCTTTATATTTATCACCTAAAGCGATATAATTGGATTCTTGCACTGTGGCTATGATATTATTCATCATAATACGTCGCTTTCTGCATTCCATTACCAAATGCACATTCATAAATCTTCCACGCTCCACTTTAATACGCAGAGTCCATGTTCTGAGGTCTAATTTTATCATATCTTCGAGATGCTAACAATCATTAGAGACATCTTTTTGAGAAGGGTCGAATTTCAAATGTGTTTTAGCTCCATTTCCTTTGTTGGTTCCCAAGATAGAAAGAAGTTTGTGATTGAATTGAGTTCTTTAAAGAATAACCAGAAGAGTCACTGTCGATAGAGCATTATCGTTTTTGCATTTGACAGTATATAAGTGGGAACTAAACCCACAAAACCACATTGGTTCAATTGCGTGCTGAGAAGTTAAAAGGCTTTCCACTGAGCTGTGGGGCAAATGTTAAAGATTGGATTTTGACGATCTCTTTATCATATATATCACATAGTTTGCATTCACTACTTTCTATGGCCATGCATTTACCCCCATAAGATAACACATATAAATACTTTCTGCCTACAATGTGATCCAATCATGACTTGAGCTGATAATCTATTATTGGCTTGTGCTAGTGTTACCACCATAATAAATCCGGATTCAATTCAGAAAGTGTGCCTATGGAGGTACACAAATCGTGACTATATAAATCACGAAAAGCCATAAAAATGGGCACGCTTGTATAGTCACATTTTCGTAGTTTTTTGTGGCTATAGCCAAAATTTATACTAGTTTACGTGAGTATACCACACAGAAAAAAAACTCTGAGCCAATCATATAATTTGAGTGTATAAGAAAAGTTTTATGTGACAACTTGCCTAATTCATACCGAATCACACAAAAAATGGTATGGGCAGACCAAGTGGAACTTATATACTAGTAGATTCGTATACTGCCTTTTGTTTTGTTGCGACAAGAGATTAGAGATCGGTGCTGGTGAAAATGTGATGTTCTCGGGGTCGGAGTATGGACAAATCAATATTCCAAAGACATGTTATCTTGATTCCGTTTAGTCATGCCCTTACCTGATCACCACATATCATGTATCACTTTTTCTTTTAATTTTTCAATGACGCTTTTCTTGAACAATCAAATTTTTGCCTCAAATAGTCATTTATTTAGTGGAAATTATATATTTTAATTATTTATAATGAGATGGGAATAGTGATAATTCTCTCAAAAGAGGTGGGGAAAAAGTAAAACAGGAGATGGGTTTTTATGGGGCAGGCACCATCTGTGGACTATACGTAAAGATACCATGCACACACCAGAAAGATAAGACAATAATTTGTTTCCTTAAAACTTTTAAAAATTTAAATTTTTGTATAATATCAAAATTCCAAACACCAAATAGTCCTAGTCTCCATGCCTTTGCAAAAGAAAAGAAAAACATTTGAAAACTTCCACTAATTATCTTCGCATCTGATCCATGCAAATAAAAAGAAATACTAACTTGGATGGGTAACTTTTACTCGACAAATATTGCGTTTTAGGGTTATATATTAATAATTTAATTTCGTAATAACGTTAAAATGTCATTTCACGAATAATTTTTTTAAGAAAAACAAGAGAATATGTGGTTTATGTCATGAATCACTTTAATTTTGGTTCTTTTCTTGCATTTCATTATTTCCATTTCACCTTTTTTAAGTACACTCAAGTTTGCTAGATGAAAATAACATTATAACTTTTGATTTAACAAACACAATTTATCGGTTTTTATATTTATTTTTTCTGTGGGATACATCTATACTATTATTTGCGAAGTGATTTTTCGCAACGGAGCTCCCACGTTAAAAGTTAGAGCGGCTAATATCGTTTATGCTCTTAATGAATAAAATATATAAATTATTTAAAAATAAAAAACGAATTTAAATTATTTTTATCAGATAAATAATTAAAACTAATAATAATAAGAATTATTCAAAATCTAAAGATTATTTAAAATAAAAAGATAATTCTGATATATATATATTGTGTTGTTATCCTACAAAAAATCTTTTAATAAAAGATAAAATTTAAAAAACAGAAAACACATAACTAAATATTAATCAAATAAAATTATTAATTTTATATAATTGAATGAATTCTAAGATTGATTTATTAATAATGAATATAGTATACATAAGAATTTTCACATAAAAAAATCAAATGGTAAAATAAATAATAATTTTTTTTATAATTTATAAATTAGAATGTATATATTGATAAGTAGTTTTATAAAAAAATTATGCCCGCACATAAAAATTTAAAAAACAGAAAACACATAACTAAATATTAATCAAATAAAATTATTAATTTTATATAATTGAATGAATTCTAAGATTGATTTATTAATAATGAATATAGTATACATAAGAATTTTCACATAAAAAAATCAAATGGTAAAATAAATAATAATTTTTTTATAATTTATAAATTAGAATGTATATATTGATAAGTAGTTTTATAAAAAAATTATGCCCGCATGTGCGGGCAACCCACCTAGTAAACATAATAACTCATGGGATAAAAGAGCGAACTCTCCAGATCAACACCTGCGTCCATCTCAATTTATTTTAATTTATTTATTTATTTTTTTGCTATAAAATCTCAATTTATTTCATTATGAACGTTTATAGGACCTTATTATCAATAAAACTAAAAAACGAACAAACGTTATAGAATCCATTCAATGGGGTTTGTGAAAATTTGATATCGACGAAGTTTAAAAGCGCAAGCAATCAACCTCAAACAAAGATACTACTCCTAAAAACTACCAAATTAAAGATTTATCGGTATCAATGATTTATTTTATCGGTACTGTATATATAAGGTCTAAGTCCATTAAATAAATTTAATTTGGAAATATTTTACATTAATTTTTTAGTTTATAGGTTTTTACCCGAAACAAATTAGCGTTAAAATCAATAAATCAACAATAAATGATAAAGCTATAAGTACTAAGTAGTTTCTTTATTTCATTTATTACAGATACTTTACCCTAATGTCCCAAAGGTTTAAGATATCATACACTATTTCACTTGTAATTTGTGAAAGAAAAGAATGTGCTTTGAATCCATTGTCCGTTTTATCCCCGTGACATGTAAAATATTTCTTGAATAGACTAAGCCTATATGTGTATATAATATATGAGATATTTTTACTACAAATATTGTTTTTGTCTAACACTTTTACTATGTTACTATGTATAACATTGAACCCAGAAAGCTAAGCACACATTTGGAATAAATATAACAAATACATGATATAAGTACTATATTCTAGTAATGAACAAATAAAAAGCTCACGTTTAATCATACGATGAGAAAAACATACTATTAAACGAATAATATTATATGCTTATGGTGCCCCTCAACCCGAAGTAATGCTTCCTTATCGAATATATAAACCACAGAGATTTGCATGGTCAACATTTTTAAAGTATTTCTGTAACTTTTATTATTTATTAGTTATTGCTTTTTTAACAAAAACAAATTAGTGTTAGAAGAAGAGAGGGCTATAAATAGCAGAGCCCGTCAGGCCGTGTCAGCCAGAGTAAGCTAATAAAACACTTTGCTATCTCCACAGGTTAAATTTAAAAAAAAAAACTCATGTGCTAGTTTACAGATTTGTAAAATTTGTCCTCTTCTGAATCTAGGTTTTTCTGATGCAAGCCTTTTTCCTCCCTTTTCTTAGTAGGTTCCAACAAAACAGGATTAAAAACACAAGATTAAGAAGAAGATGATGACTACTAAGCTTTGTTTCTTCGCTATGGCCCTCCTCTTCATTTCCCCTGCAAACGCTGGTAATGCTAATTTTCTCTCCCCCATAAAGTTGTATACACACACACATATATTCCTAATTATTAATACATATAGTTATATATTATATATATATATATATATATGTGTGTGTGTGTGTGTGTTATATACACATATTATTCTGCATGTCAATAAGGTTATTTAGAAAGAATTAAAAAAATTAGAATGTTCAAGAAACTTAAAGTTTTGATATAGATGGGTCTTAAGTTCTCCTTGGGACTAGACGGACAGTTTTACGTTGGGACTAGATGGGTCATATATACAAGATATTAATCGATCATAAAACGGTTAAAATAATCTTTAAGAAACTAAATTAACGGATTCATCCTCAAAAGCATTAGCTATTGCCTTTGTTAAGTAGTGAATATAACTTTTTAACACTAGACAAAATGGTAATGGCCAGAGACACAAGGAGTAGGGTTTGGATATGGAGGAAAAAATGGACCAAATCGATGGGGATACTTAAACCCACACTATACCAAATGCTCGGTGGGTAAATTGCAATCTCCAATTGATATTCAAAGGAGACAAACCTTTTTAAACAGCAGACTGGAATCGCTACACCGCGATTACTACACCACTAAAGCAACGCTCGTGAACCACGTCTGCAATGTCGCCATGATCTTCGAGGAAGGAGCAGGAGATGTGGTCATAGACAATAAGAACTATACCTTAAAGCAAATGCATTGGCATACTCCTTCTGAACACCATCTCCATGGAGTCCAGTAGGTCCCCAACTCCTTTTTCATTATTATATAATTATTACATATTTTATCACTGGTTTAGTCCATAGGACAAGTGTTTTGATAGGTATAACCTGTTAAAAATTATTAAACTATATACTATACAAAAAAAATTAAAATTAGCAACATATTTTAAACTTTTACGTCTATCAGTATATTATCTAAGAACAGTAAAAATCAAAAAAAAAATCTTAAATTTTTTTTTTTTTACGATTGTAAAGCGCAGATGAAAATCTAGTAATCAATATATATTTTTATCATTGGTTTAGTCTATAGGTATGAGATTGTAAAGCATAAATCAAAATCTAATAATCAATAAATATTTTATTATTGATTGTAAAGTGTTTTGTGGTGAATAGACATGCCTGTTCAGCCCATGTAGACTCTATCTTTAAAGCATGATTATAGGGGATTCTTAAAGAATTTTTAAAAGGGAATTTTAAGAGGAGGGAACCCATTAAAACTTAAGAATCAGTTTCAAAAACTCTTAAATAAGAGCTTCTTTTGTTTGAGTTCTTATATTGTTCGCGGATCCCACTGACATGTGGCGATCCTCGATTGATTTGTCTTTATTTTATTTTATTTTTCTAAAAATCATATAAAAAGAAAAATAAGAACCCATTGAGTTCTTGGGTTAATCATGCTCTTATTTGTTCTTTTGTCCCAAAGTTTTTGTTTTTTGACTGAGTGTCACAAAGTATTTGGAATTGTGCCATTTTACGTAGATATGCAGCTGAGCTACACATGGTCCACCAAGCAAAAGATGGAAGCCTTGCTGTAGTAGCAGGCCTCTTCAAAGTCGGCAGTGAGGAGCCTTTCCTCTCTCAGGTATAATCTTTAGGTATATATCATAACATACAACTTACACCGTGGCTAATGTATATGTACTATGTTGGCTTAATTAAAGTATGGCGTTGTTAATAATATAAGTGAAATGATTAGATGAAGGATAAATTGGTGAAGCTAAAGGAGGAGAGGTTGAAAGGGAACCAAACAGCACAAGTGGAAGTAGGAAAAATAAATACAAGACATATTGAACGTAAGACTCGAAAGTACTACAGATACGTTGGTTCACTCACTACTCCTCCTTGCTCCGAAAACGTATCGTGGACCATTCTTGGCAAGGTAACCTTTAAAACGAAACTCTTTTGGTTTTGGTTAAACTAATAATTCAACAGAAGAAATTATTAGGAAACATTACTAATCTTTTTTTTAATACTACACTTATTTAAAATAAATTTTTGTGAGGATATAATAATCCAGTTTTTTAGTAAACTGTATGAGCTATACCCAATTTGCAAAAACTTCCTAAATTACCACATTTTATGTTTATTTGTTTCTTCAAAAAAAATATTTATTTTTAATCACGTGATGGTGGTTTAGTGGTAGATAGACACTAGACTGCTAAAAGACATAGGTTTAAAGGCACTCCACTATATTCAATCATATTACCATACGGATATAGATCATTGCTTAGATCCAATTTAAATATTCAGAGAAAGAGTTCATTTATGGGATGCAAGTACACTTAGAAATTAGTCTGGATTTTTCTTTAAGTTCAAGAGATATGCTGAAAAAAAAAAAATTTGTTGTTGTTAGGCCTCTAAACGTATGAAGACTATCGCCTATGAGTACTTTTTTTTGTTCAACTATGAGTATAAATCATTTTATGTACATATAAAATGAATCTGCTGACCGCAAGAATATAATGTACGTAACCATTCCAAATTTCAAATCTCATACGTGGTTTTGTGGGTTTATGTCAAACTTATTATATACGTAGCTCCTACTTTCATGTTCATTTGACATTTTTGCATGGAAACGGTCCAAATTAAATTGACATCTCGTGTATTTTAAATTAAATGCAGGTGAGGTCAATGTCAAAGGAACAAATAGAAGTACTCAGATCTCCATTGGACAGATCTTACAAGTTCAATGCAAGACCATGTCAACCCCTAAACGGCCGGAGAGTTGAGATGTTCCACGAGCTCATCAACAAAAAGGAAACCGGAAACAAAAAATAAAACCCAATTGAATTAGTTTTGCATTGTCTATCGGTTTGTTCAAAACCTAACTAGCCCCCAAGATATAGATATGTAAAATTAAAATGAAACAAATAAATGTATCTAGTAGTGTGTTGTGAGATATTACGATACGGTGAAAACAACGTGCAGCAACTAACACATCTCACTTAGTATAACAACCACCACAACCACCATTAACATTTACACCAAAAAAAAAAAAAAAAAAAAAACAACCACCATGCGCAAAATAATTTTTTTAGTTTAAATTATATTTTAAAATGAAATTTGGTTAATATTCTAAATTTTGTTATTTTATATCAACATTTTAACTTAAACTTTTATTTAGTTAAACATAAAACTAATATACATAAACAATTTAATTTATTTAAATTATATTTAAAATATTATATATGTATATATATATATATTTAAAATTATAATCTTAAATAGATTTTTATTTATTTCTTTAGATTAAGATATATTAAAACAATTTGTATAAAATTAAGAAATGATATAAAATGTAAAAATTATCAAAATCTTAAAGATAAAATTAAACAGAATTTTTGAATCTCGTAGATATAAAAAGAAACAAATGCTATTAATAAAGAAAATTATTTTTTAAAAGATTGTATAATTTGAAAATTTTGTTTAGTCATAAACATTGTAGAATTATAAAAATAAACAAAAATAATATCTTGAAAAATTTGTAAGCATTATCATATTTTTAATGTTATAATGATGATATATCAGTTATTACAATATTTTAAAAAGTTTATTTAATGATAATATATAAGTTATTACCATATTTTAAAAAGTTTATCAAAAATAAAATAAACATTAATTGTGATTGTCCATGTCATATTTTACCTTAAGTCATGTCATATTTTACCTTAAATCATGTCATATTTTATCTTAAGTCATGTCATCTTTTTGGTACGCTATGTCATTATTTTTTGGTTAAGTTGAATGTAGTGATGATACATGTCAAAATCACTTTACAAATAATGTCTAGGAGATGTCTAGAAGATATATAAATGAGTTACATTAGTATGCAAACCTACTTTATTTAGATTCACATTTCAATGTTCTTTATTTATGAAAAAAGTTACGCACATAAAGTGATAAACATGTTCCACCTGAAAAGCGTCAGTGCATCAATCTAATCCAAACCAAACTGATATCAATTCAATCTCAGTATTCATTGCTAAAACCACCAATGCTTTGGCACAAGAAGGTAAAGCTATATACAAGTTAAGTTCATGCCTCCTTTCTAATTGTCATTTTTATCCATGTTACTCTTCCGAAAACGTTGCATCTGATTGTAGAAAAGCTTTTTTTTGGTTGAATATAATTTTACACTATTAAACTAGACATGCTTAAATAAAATTATATGTTCTGGCTGGTGTTATGTATTTCGGAAACAAGTTCGTAAAGTAAACAAGGGAAAAACATATTACGATCCATCTTCTAAAATAACCATGAAGATGCGATTTTTCATTCATAACACTAAGCTTGGATCATACACAAACAATTGGAGAAAACATAAATAAACAAATACTGTTACAAAACCACAAGATATAACCTCAAAGTTAAAGGAAGGCCTAACAAAATCTTCAAGAGTCAAAACAAATGATAGAAGAAAAGAACAGTGGCTAACGTTGACTTTTTGTTTTGTTGACTTGGGTGGGTGAGTTTTTTCAAGTAGAGAAATGATGAAACTGCTAATAAGGATTGTAACGGCTTCTTCCCCTACCATTGTCACTACTTCGTTTGCTGCTGCTGCTGCTGGAACCACTGCCTCCCCTATACGGTGGTGAATGCCTTGGTGGTGGTTGTGGCACTGCTGCTAGTCCAGGCTGTTGTCTATCAATGGTCAACACACCAGATCAGTACACATGTCTTATATAGCAAACGCATGAGATCAGTACACATGTGTATATGCTGAGACTTACAAGACATAGCCTACTCTTCCATCGGGTAACATGATTGGCATCATCGCCATCCCACCAGCTGCGTGACCTCCCGCAGGCATAAACGGCTGCACAATCCCCACAAATTTATATTATGCTTTATGTTTTTTCAAGAAGAAAGCATTTTAGTTGAAGTAAAGAATCTCACTTGTGTGTAAGGAGAAGCGCCAAATCCACCAAGAGCACCAAAGGGACTAGGAGCCATGCCATAACCAAGAAGAGGAAAGTTTGGTTGCAACTGTGATGTCTGCATATTCTGAGATGTTGTTGTATTACCCTTTTGATCCGCTTGAGACTTTGCAAGTGTACAATCCAAAATGTGACCTGTAGAATAGAAACGTGCATACATTACAGAGCATGCACAGAAACAAGAAGAAAATATCATTCTAAATGAACCCGTACCATCAATCTCATATCTTTCAGTGTTTTTCAAAGCTCTCATGACGCTTGTCCTCTCCGCGTAGTGTACAAAACCGTATCTACTGTCTTCCTTCCCTGGTTTTGCAGGTGGAATCGCTACTTTCAAGATTTTCCCGTGATGTTCGAACAATGCCTTTAGACGCTCTTGTGTTATATCTCTAGGCAAGTTCTTGATGTACAATGCCTTGACCTACACAAAAGTAAGAAGCAAACATGTTCTTAAGAAGATGATTTCCAGGTAGTGACACTATGTTGTCAGTATAACCGTTACTATTTGATATTTAAGATAGGTTCTACAGAAGCAAACCTGTGAAGCAGAAGAGTCTCCACCTCCACTCCTTGATTCAGCCCAGCTAACAGTTGGGGCATTATCATCAAGCTGAAAATTCGGATTCGACATCTTTTGTTTAGAGTATTCAGCACATGCATGGTTGTAATACTCGATGAACGCATATCCACGATTCCGGCCCATATTTTGTGGATCCTGTGCGGTTCACAAAATCAGATTGAAAATCATATTTAGACATGAAAGCAAAATGAAGGTTGCAAAGGACAAACCTTTGGGAGTTCTACATTTTGAACGCCAGGACCAACTCCATTTGCTGTTTTCTTTATGTCTGTCTCTGTCCAACTTCTAGGAACATTACCAAGAAACAGACGGTGCTTTGTTTGCGTGGTCGAACATTTTATTCTTTTACCCTATTGAACATAGCTTAAGGTTAATTTCAAGACACAGCTTTATTCATGTGATCAACTGTTAAAACTTGGATTCAAGAAACTTACCTTAAACTCAGTGTTATTTAAATTATCGATAGCTTCAGATGCTAAGTCCTTGTTCCTGAATGTAACAAATGCATATCCCTTTCCATCACCAGACTCTTTCTCCCTCATTATCCTAACCTGTTAACATCACACACCAAACCCAGCAACAAGAAAATCAAAACAAAGCCCTACTTTGACTTAAACTTTAAAAGAATGTAAAGTTTACCTCGGTAACTTCGCCAATGGATTCACAGAATCTCTTCAAGTCTCCTTCAGAAGCATCAGTAGGGATGCCACCAATATAAACCTCTGAACCATGAGGAGGAAGTGCTAGGAGTTCAGCATGTTTTTTCTTTTCTTCTTCCTCTCCTCCCATAGCAGCATCATCATCATCATCGTCCTCTTCTACTTCTACTTCCACCTCTTCTTCAATCTCTTCCTCCTCTTCAACTTCTTCGTACTCAACTTCTTCCTCCTCAAGAATCTCCTCAGGATCATTGTCACCATCAAGGTCTACCCTCTCCTCAGATTCCATCGAATCTTGAGCATCTGAAGCAGCATTCCTCGTCCTCGACATGATAAGAATCTAGAAAAGAAACGCTTGCGCTGCAACTGTGGAAGAGACACAGAAGCAAGAAGCAAGTGGGGAGAGAGAATAGAAATGAGGGAAAAGGGTTGAAAAGAAACAATAAGAGGCCGCAAATAGAAAAGAAGATCGAAAAGAGACTCTGCCATGATACGGCTAAAATGAGTATACACCAAAGTAGTTAAACAAACAACAGATTAGAAGAGAAGAGGGCCATTAACGCTTATGAAACAAAATCAAGGAAAATAAGAAACTTGAGAAAGAAAAAGGTATGAATATCCTGAGAGAGGACAAGGAAAAAAAACATGGTAATCATAGGCATTGGTAGAGGTGGTTAAAGATAGAGAAGATGGTGACATAAGTTATACCAATTGTTATTAGTACTTTAGAGAAACTCCAGCTCCATGTTTAAAGGTCTCCCAACACCCATTGTTGTTCAAGTGATAGTTTTTTTTTATTACCTGTTAAGAGAACCCTCAGCTTATAACTACACTTCTATCCACACAATGTTTTTTCTTCAGCCAAAGACAACCCAATAAGAGATGTACAAACTACAAAGCTAAACCCCGAGTGATATCTACTGGTTGCGTTGAAGCTACATAGCCATCAATGGTAGAGATGAAGGGGAACAGAAACGAGAGCAAAATAACTTTTAAATCTCAGATAAGATAAGCTCCAGATCCCAGTTTCAATAGAGAAAGGAAAAATCGGATTCCCGAGCAAAAGATTCAAGAAAGTTACCAACTTGAGTCGCAATGAGATGAAGCAAGGCAAAGAGAGAGAGTACCTGAAAGGAGAGAGGGAGGTGTCGGAAGGAAACCCTAATTTAAGAATTGTAACGGAGGGAGGGGACGAGAGGAGGAAGTATTTTGCGCAGCGCACTGTGAACCTTTTATTTAGGGAAATGATTGGGTGTAGTCACTTTTTTATCGAGCTTCTTTTATTGGAAGAGAAAATTGGAGAAATATGACATTCCCAGCTTTAGTTTGTCTCACTACAACTTGCAGAGAATTATTTAGGTAACTATGATTTATATTTTCTTTATTATCATTATACCTTTCAATCAACCAAATTAATCTTAATATTTTGTAATTGCTTTAAGTATTTATAAAAAAAAAGAAAGTAAAAACATATTGTAAAAAAAAGAGAAATCCACGAAAGAGGTAAAACCCATGTTCGAAAACACGAGCTAGGCGGCTGGATTCTCGGCGTGGACGCGCTCGGAAGGTCGTCACCGTGGGTTTTATGGCATGTGCGGTTAATAAATCGGAATTGCTAAAAGTTTCGTTTTTTGCTCTATATTGTGTTGAAAATAGATTATATCAGTTACAACTATAAAGCTTCAACTAAATTAAGTACAATAATGATGAAACGAATGAAAGATCTGTGAAAAAATAGAAATCGCCATTTTTGAGCAGATAATCGCAGGTCAAGGTAGAGAAGACGATATGAAATTTAATATTTTGCCATTCATTAAAAAGAAAAAAAAATAAGATAAAAAGGTAAAGAGGAGAGTTTGAATTCGGGTTATATGGGCTATACAATGACCACTTACCAAATGAACCGGCGTGATTCTTTGTTTATTTGTGCACATCTTGTATTCATACTATATACATACGTAAAAGTTTATAAACTATTAGATGAAAAAGAGAAACACAAAGAACAAAAGAAAAAAATGATCGTAGGAAGGAAAAAAACGTGGAAGACAATATACTATGAGAGATTTATGGTAGATTTAGTATAGATTTAGGAAACACCATAACTGAAACATAGAAGTTGTCATATTTTCGTAGATTCGCCTAGAATATGTGTTCTACGTCGAGCAGAACAATGTAGAGTGGGTAGAAAGTTTATTCTACCGCATGCGTTACATAAGGTAAAAGGCAATACATGTTATGACACATAAATAAGAAAATTTATATTGTAGAGTAATGACTATTAATTGCAATTAAGCCGATTGTAGATTAACGATATCTTGCTACAGTATAACCTCACAAATTCTAGGTAAGTTAGAATATACAAGAATGTTTTTTTTTGCGTTATACACTATGGATAGATATATGTATAGTACATAGGATCCGATTTCTAGAGGTCGTAGATGGCAAAAATGTGTATTCTATCCCCAGCTAGAACATCAAATAAAATATGATTCCACTATTTTCTTAAATAATTTAAACATATAAGTAGTCATTTTTGTGTTTCCAATAGTTTTAATATTTTATCTATTTATTCTAGTTTACTATTTTTTCCATTACAGAAGGGTAAAACTTGTTCAAAATAACCAAAAATATCAAAAGTCCTAAATGGACAAACAAAATTTGAGAGTGTCCCTTTTAGCCAATTTCTTCTTATTTAAATCGCTAAAATATAAACGGATACGAAAACAAAACCTTGTATTACAAAAAAATATTTTATAAGCTTGAGTATCTAAAGGTTGTAAATTAGGGGTTAATATGAAATGACCTGCCCAGAGTATTTTTATTTTTAAAAGAAATTGAATCCAAAAATTTAGTTTTGAAAGAAGCGTAATTTTCTAAGTGTAGAAACAGTTATAGTCGGGGAAGTTAGAGTATTCAAACTATATTTTGATTTAGTGTCGGAATTTCAGTAAACACATAGAATATATCTGGAATGAGCCAAGAGACGATAAACTGATCATGGGCCGATTCAAAGTCTAAGTAAGGGAATAATACACCACAAAGCCAATTTTAAAAAGTTTGACCGTTGGACAATGCGGGTTCTAAGTAAGACAAGTTCAACTAAGTTATCACAACAAGATTATACGAAAGAAATATTAATTCTACGAGAGTCAAATAAAGAAAGAAGAAATTGCATCAAGGCATTGGTGGTAGGATTTAACTAAGATAGATAAGGAAACAACATTGATGGTCCGACTTCGTGTGGAAATCTAAAAACATTATATAAAGGGATGTCCAATTCTTATTTCTCTGACAACTCAGAAAATAATTTAGAGAAAGGTCATGGAAGAAACAAGATTTTAGAGAGAAAGAGTGTGGGAAAATAGGATTAGATGAATCTTTGCTGGAAAACGCTGCTAGATTCAGAGTCTTCAATCTTTTAAAATCAATCGAGGTGGGAACGTGATTCGTTAGGATGTACATTATGTTTTAGGAGAATTATTTATGAAAAAATTCTTATTCGTTCTTAGAAATGGTTTTCAAAGATCGAAAAATGTTCGTTGTTTCTTAGGATAATTGCATGTTATATTGTGTGTGATGATGTTATGTTTAAATTGATATGTTGATCTTTGAGGAATGGACATGTTAAGTAGAATGTTAAGATATGAGAATTGAAGTAATTAAAGAAAGTATGAGATTAATTAAGAAAATAAGTTTTGGCTTCTGACCGCATAAAATGTTATGATTATGTTGTGTCTTTGGGTCGCGTATGTTGGCTTCGGCTGTGATGGACCATCGGGTGGACCTTCGGTCATATGTGATGTGGATCGTCAGGTCAATGGACCTTTGGTCGTAGGGACCATTGAGTCGGTTGTGATTTGGATTGTCGAGTCGGTGGACCTTTGATCAAACGATCATTGAGCCGATGGATCTTCGATCAAACGGTCATCAAGTCTATGGCCCTTCGGCCTTATATGTGCAAAATAGTTAAGTGTTAAAGAATATGACTAAATAATATGGAGAAATGATTAAATAATAGGATGATGTCTAAGTAGTATAATAATGGCTAAGAAAGAAAATGAAATGAAACAAATATTGTTAGGTTAAAATAATGAAATTTCTAGAATGTAAAGTGTAATTTGATTGTTTGATTATTGAGTTGCATGTTGGTGGTTTTGAGCGTCTTCATTGAACAATTTGTATAGTTATACCTCCTATTGCTATGCGAAGAGTATTTGTATAAACCATAGCACAAGACGAGAAAGACATCGGAATCTATAACAATAAAGGAGACTTACCTCTCTCCACATGCCGCCACATCATCAGGAAGGAGGGGGCGTTTTTGAACACGTGTCATTTCACCGAACCATCCTGCGTCCGAATTGATTTATGTCTGGTTTATCTCATGCCTCATATTTGGATTGGGCTATTATTTCAACTTTTGCTTGGGCTTTTGAAAAGATTATGGAAAGCCCACTATAGTATTAGGTTTCTTCTTCTCTTCACATTTACGATTTTAGCAGATGAAATTTGCAGAACTTAAAACGTCTCAACTTTCCATTAATAAGCCCCTAACTCTGCGTTAAAGCATGCTTAGCCCATTCCTCCCAGTGAGAAATATTCAATCGACCTATTCGCATCCCACAGTAGAGTGTCTACATGTTACCATTGATGAGAATGTAAAAACCTTTGCTTCCCATTAACCCTGTCGACGATTGCATTCATTCTGATTTTCTAATATTTTGGTGTGCTCCTTTCCAATAGCCAACACTTATGCAAGGATATGTTGGTGCGGTTCGAGAGCTCAGATTCAGACGACGTCTCATTGAAGGCTCTGTCAGCACGATAAGCGGATTCGATGTGTTTTAAATGTCAGTATTGAAGTTATTTTTTTAAAGCTTGAGTTAACGTAGTCCCATAAAATATTTTCTCAGACATAATGAGGGAGATTTGTTCAATTAGGAGCAAAATAACCAACCGTTTACCGGGGACAGAGTGGATGATGCTCACTTTGCGTCTAGAAAGGTACTTTAGGTTGTCTATTTTTTCTAGATGATGTTATTCGTATCATTGTGATCTTTTTGTTTAGGTACATTTTATTTCGGAGCAGACGTATAATATCAACTTATAGAACATACCTCCCTCTGTCTTCCTGTTTAGTTACAACACTATTGTCACAACAATAGTTTCCAACATAACACCAATTCTGTGCAGTTATTCTGTCTCATATATATTTTCTCAAGGACAAACTGAACTAAATATGTTGAGAACTTTCCATCTCATGTTGACTTCCTTTATTGTAATACATACTCTAACATGTTCCCATCTGACTTTATAGCATCGTATGTGCAGGGATGCAAATGTTTGTGTTAGTATGTTTGACTCTTTGACTCTTGCATTCCATAGCAAATTCGATAGCTACAACTACATGAGAGAGCCAAGAATTGTTCTTGTCACCAACGTCAATCCTAAGATAGTTGGGGGGTAAGAGAGTATTTGATTTTAACTGTTATTGTATTGGAACATAGATTCGACAGATCCGTGTTGCAAACTGTTTGATTTGGACTGAAGCTCTCTTAAATAACTCCCATTTTATTTTGACAGGCAGATTATATCTAAATGGCACTTTTGCCACATGTATGTACTTGACTCTGAGACAGCTGCAGGAAAAGAGGAGTTTGACAGACGAGTCTTCTTACTCTAATTAGAAAAACGCAAATTGGTCAACGTAAGATATATTATTGTAAGAATTCTATTTCGATGACTGCCTTTCCATGCTCATTTCATTACAGATTTTGCCAGGTGGTGGGACAGACCAATCAGAGTCTTCATCAAAGGTGGTTCACTTACAAAAAATTCAAACCCGTTACCATATCTGAGCTTAACCAATTTATTATCGCTGTTGATCCTCAGGTAAAGTATGATATATTCAAATATATGACCCTTTGAGAGAATACTTCAGATCTGTGTTCTTTTCCAAAACTTGACATAATCACTGATTCCTCTGTACGACTAAAGTGACCGAGATTCTGCAAGATTTATATTAGCTGCTCTGGTTGTTCAAAGAAACTCATCTGAAAGGAATCTTCCTTCACATGTGTCGCATGCAATGAAACTAATGCTTTGGCTGAACTCAGGTGAGTAATTTTTATTTTAGTCTTTCTGCGTATTGTAAGCAAAAAAAAAAATCCCTTTCGACAGGTACCGGGTGACACTTTCTTTGTCAGACGACACTAGCACCGCGGCTGAACTTGGCTTTGATACGGAGGTGGCTAAGCTGACCCACGTTCTAGCTTCTGAGGCTGAACAGATTGTGGTACGACCTATAGCCAACCTTTAAATATCAGCGTCAGTTTACTTGTGCGAAGTGATTCATCTATAATGGTTTTGACCGGTTTCCAGGGGCTAGGTGTTAATGCACAAGTTGACACTGACATGCCTCGATCACTCGCTGATATTGTTGGGAGTACCTATACCTTTCAACTCAGATTGAAAGATTTCAACTTTACTGCAAATCACCAAACCTTTACCATTTTTAGCATATTTCCTGCACGAGAGCTTGCACCTATGCCAATGTTTGCTGTGAGTGTTGGTCACTTCTCCTAATGTAGTTAGCTGTTTATAAAAATAAATGGTCAGTCTTAGTTATGTTCATAACAGGAAGGTGTACAGGTCCCTGAAGCAGTACTTCCTGGAGCTCTGGCACCAGGATCAGATGTCAGAGATGCCAACACTTGCAATGTTGCAGAGCAAGCCACTACACCTGATGGTTCACTTCCCGGACGTTTACCACCAGCGAAAAAGCAGTTGATCTGGAAGAGAATGCCCCCAAGAAATCCGTGTGGAATGAGTCCCCTGTTAGAACCTAAACAACCACGTCTTTTCCTTATCAATTAATCTTTTAGCATCTTTCAACTTCACTTAAATCTTTTTCTTTTTAAAAAAGAAAAACTCAGTGTCATGGTTGTTGTTATTTCTTATATCAATGCAAATCTTTTTAACAATAGGCAACCACACGTCTTTTTTTTTTGTTCAATAAGCATCCACATGTCTTGGATTTATAAGTTCCGTGGTCATGCAGTCTTCATTAGTAGTCCTTTCCCAAGCTCCCTGGAGAGCTCTAGCTTAGGCTTCATTATCTGAGTAAGAAACTTCTTCGGTGTCTTCTTGATCGTCTTCATGGGCATCAAATCTAGCATACATATTTCAGTGAGAGGTTTTCTACTATCAAGTTTCAGTTTAAGCTTCCACCATAATAGGCATGTACTTCTCATTCATCCATACATACAAACACAAAACAATATACAGGAAAAAAATTATTGCATCGCTTGCATTAGTAACAATCTTAAGAGATAGCCTCAGCAAGAGTCAGAGATGCCTTTACTTGACGTACAAGTCTGAGGTCTCCTAACCGAATAGCATAAACCAGAGGTGTTCTATCATACATGTACTCATAAAATCCCTTCATATGTCAGACCTCTAAATTCTTTATCAACAATATCAAATATGCACCAGAAAGTAATATTTTGAAAATTCATATATCTACAAGCAATTCTAATGTGTCCCATATCCCCAGCTAAGAACTCTATATTTTAACGCTCCTACCATCCCAGTTCATTACGTAACTATGTATATAAAAATACAGTCTATATATATCACCCAAAAGTCTACAGAAAAAATTAAAACTAAAATGATTAAACAAATATAAGTTAAATTTGCAGAAGCCTCATTACATGATTCGATTGGTTTAAAAACTAAACACCCTAAGAAAATTTTAAAATAAATAATACAAATATCGTTGCTTAATTAAAACATAAGGTTCCTGAACAAATTTTAAATAATAGTTATATTATTAATAAAATGCAACGTCAATATAAAGAACATATATTATGATGTGCTCTTACAAATCCACAATAATATAAATTATTATAGATAATCTTCATAAAAATAAACAATCTAACGTAAACAAACAGTCAATTCATCACGAACCATTGATTCAAAAACCCAAACGCTTCTCAATAAATGGTCCTTTAAACAAAATGTTACAAGAAGTCAAGAAAATAGATAACTTAAACTCACCATCCATAAAACATAGCTATATCACCTTACGCTACTTTCAACTTTGAACTCACACAAATAACCAAAGAATGACTAATGAATCACTTCTCTCTTATGAGTTCTCACACCAAACAAAACATTCAGGAGCAAATCCCATGCGCACACTACAAGTTTACATCCACAAGCCCAACATACAACAATATCATTGATTTTCAGCTACCATCCATCACCAACATCAAAGTAATTTTGATAACTCAACAAATGAGGGCATGAGATTCATGTTAACATACCATGAAATAGAATTTCAAATGTTGTTTCTTCAATATACTGTTCACATGGTACTTAACCGTATAATTATATCTTCTAGATAAAACATTAACTTTACTTTATGTTTAAATTCCAACTAAATTAACTTTGTTACCACTTTCAGCTTTTTATTCTACTTTTACTGAATCAGTTAGTCATAACCCCTAATGATATTCCACTTTGAACTAAGCAACTTCAAAATAAAATAATACACTACGATCGTTAATCACTATCAAATGGATCAAAAATATCATTCTCTTTCAACATATTTTCATTTTTATCTTTTAGAACATATATATTTTACTAAGACGATAAAATAAATTGTAAATTCATTTCAAAAAAAACATACAAACCAAACATACGAACCCGGCGCGTAGCGCCGGAATACCACTAGTTGATATTATAAACTTGGGGAATTTACAGGAATTTTGTAGAACATTATGTTAATTTTCACTCAATTTATTAATAAAATTACATGATTTTTAATGTTTTGTATATGAAAAATATTTGATTATTATTTAAAATTTCTAAGTGTGTTCTTGAAAATTCATGGGTCGGGGTCATCAACCCGCCTATCCTAACCAATTCTTACTATGCCAATTGTTTGACAAAATGATTATTTTTCTTTATCATTCTGAGCCAAAATTTGGCTATTTAGCCGAGCAATTAATAATCAGTTTCAATATTTTTTTGATATGCATTATCGGTTGATCCGATCGGTTTTGGAATGAATACACTTAGTACTACATGGTGGATTGATTATCACATTAACTAACTCGAGTTTGTAATATCTTTTGACTAATGTCAGGGATGGACTAATCGTATATTATAATCCGCCATATTAACCACTTTGGTTGAACACCCAAATTTAGATTGGTCAAACATTACATATTGAGCCCCAAAAAATTACCACGGGCGACCACAATATGGTTTCAGTTTTATTATCGAAAATATTGTATTTATAATACTGTGTAATTTAAAACTTATCTATGCGTTTATTTTGCATAAGAGTAAAATATAAATAATAACAAACTTAATAATGCAATAACAAAATTAATTTTAGGGCAATTTTCTCAAATAATTCTTACCAAAAATCCTCAAAAAGAAAAATGATTAGAAAAGAGGTTTCATTAAAGAAGCAAAAAACTTTAACTCTTTGCTTTATAGATATATAGTTATAAAAAAATTATAAAAATAATAATTTTTTTTTATAGTTTTGAATTATATATTTTCAAATTCAAACTTTTTTCATAAAAAATCAATTTTTAATTTTTTTTGAAAGTCGAAAATGAATTTTAAAACTGTATTTCTTTGAAACTTTAAATAATAATTTCTTTTTAAAAATTTTAACCACCACCCACAAAACACACCCATTTTACTAACGTTCCGCTTAACTTTAAAACATAAATGTTTATTAATTAACTTTAGATTATATATTTTGGTTATTTCTTTCCTTGAGGACTCTTTCTATGGCCTAACACATATGAAGTCCTGGTTGTTGCAGGTAAGTCCAGCATATTCAACCCGTGTAAAGATGATGGTGGAGTTTGGACGGTTCTGCCCCAAATCACATGGGATTCTGTGGAGGTGTTTGATCCCGTCTGGACAGAGAGCAACTGTGACACGTTAAGGGTGAACTTGTACACTGTCCAGCTCTCAGCATACGACAATCAGTACGGGACTATTGCAGTCACAACTTATCCTTGCCAAATCGTTCATCACAAAAGATTTGAAGCTTAGTTGAAATCTAGAGTAGAAAACTTCTTATAATAGTCAAAAGTAACGACACAGAAATACATAAAAGCAATCTCCACTCAGCTACAAAAGGTTACAATAGAATCACTTTCATCATCATCATCACCACAACGTTAGATGAACAAATGCCTGAACTCCCCATTCGCTAGCTTACACAACTCGTTGTAGTTGAGTGGATCTCCAAAACAAAACATTACCAATCAAATCTTCAAGACATACAAACACACGAAACTCAATTCATCTTTCTGATATAACTCAAAAAAAGACAATTCAATGAAATTACCAAAGCTGTCTCCGAAATTGGTCCAAACTTCAGCTCGAATGGAGTTTTCACTCTCTGCAATACCAATAACCTCTAGGTACGTAGTAGGAGTAGTGGGAGGCGATCCCTTGACGAAGATCTGAAGATCATCGGTAGATTTTCCGACAACGGATGCGATGTCGGAACCGATGACTTGTACCACGGTTCTGACTTTCTGGCCGATGTATCGCCTCAAGAGAGATCCGTTCACAAAAGCTGAAGGACTTGAAGTATCCATTTTTTGAAATCTAATTTTGAGTTATAGAAAGCGATGGATGATTAGTTCCACTTTCAGTATCATATATTAAAGAGAGATCTACTAATCGGTCATAGAGAAAAGATTTACCTGCCTGGAGAAGATGAATAGCTCGTCGAGAGTTGCTCTATTGATTGGCCTTTTGAGCTCTGCCCTCTGAGGTTTAAGGGTTTGAGAGACAGATTTTGGGCGGGAGTGAGAAGCCTCAGATGGCGCCAAAAGTGTGAGAAGTAAAAGGTTTTAATGGGCCTTTAAACATTGCTATGGGCTTATATGTGAATTATACCCGTTGGTTTTTATATAGTTTTTCTTCTCCCGTTGAATTCACAATACACAACAAACAAGAATTTGATATGAATATTATGTGATATCCATTAAAAAGAGTCTTAGATTTACTTGATTGTCAACTTTACTTGTTTTCCAAGTTTTATTTAATTCCTAAGCTATTGTAATCCTATATAAAGAACTCATTACTCATTGAATATAATATACCAATTCCCCTCTTCTCTTCTCTACTCACAACACGTTATCAGCACGAAGCTCTAGCGATCTTAAGTTAATAGGTATAGATTTTTAGTTATGTTATATTTTTAGTCTATATCCAATCCTTCTTCAAACCATGTTTATTATCAGTTCATGGTTTGTAAAAATGGATTCATACACAATATGAATTTAGCTTGGTCGACAATATTGATATACCCTTGTTTCAAGGAAAGAAAATCATTCAATTGAAAAAGATCTTGTCGATGATTATAAGCTAATGCTCAATCGTATGTGCTCTCTTTGTTAATCATATGTTATGCTTATATTTTACTATTAAAAGTCCTCACGTTACTGTATAACACATTATTTATTTTCTTATAGAATTACTACGATGCTTCTTCATTTAGTGACATGTTTAATGTTTCATATATTATTTAGTATATTCATTCGTAATCATGATTCATTCACTTGTTTAGTTTATGGCTGAATATTGTTTAATGCATATTGATTAATTTATAAGGTATGAGTGTTTAACGAACGTCTACGTATAATCTAATGTTCTTAATACTTAACATATAGTATGTCATCAAATCATATGTTTCACGTGTTTAATTTACGGCTGCATATTATTACGTTAAAAAATTTGACATAGAGTTGTTAGCTTAGTAATACAATTATTTATTGTTTTGGAAGATGACTTATGGAAAAAAAAGTTAATGCATTGAACATGGAATATTGATTTTGCCTTTTAATTTTTATACGCAATATATGCATATTTAGTTTATTTATTTTTTATTAAAGATGATTGCATTTTCCTTATTTTATTTTAAAATTTTGATTATTATTTTATTGTTTCAATGAACTATGTAAAATTTTACTAGTCTTGAATTTGAAGTTCTTGATATCATTGGAGATAAATATTTGGCTTGGGCACTTGATGCTGAGTTTTCCCTCACTGCAAAGGGACTTGAGGATACAATCCTAGAAGGAAATAGCTCAAAGCCAAAATAAAGCAAAGGCTATGATATTCCTTCGTCATCACCTCCATGGAGGTTTCAAGAATGAGCACTTGACTCTGAAAGACCCACAAATCCTGTGGAACAACTTGAAGGAAAGGTACAACCATAAAAAACTATGATCTTACATAAAGCTCGTTATGAGTGGACACATCTGAGATTACAAGACTTTAAGTATGTAAGTGATTACAACTCAGCCTTGTTCAACATTACCTCCAAGTTAGAGTTATGTGGAGAGAAAATCAATCACGGAAGATGATAAGTTAGAGAAAACATTCTCTACTTTTCATGCAAATAATGTTGTCCTACAAACACAATACCGTGAAAAGGGATTCCAAAAGGATTCCCAACTTATACCATGTCTCCTTGTGGCTGAGCAAAACAATGAACTTTTGATGAAAAACCACGAACTACGTCCAACTGGTTCTACTCCATTTCCTGAAGCGAATGTGACTGAACAAAACAATCCAAAAAAGAAGTATAGTCACATGAATGTAATTATCTAAATCTCATTATGTATTTACATTTAAAGATTACAAGACCTTGAGTCTGTAAATAAAGCTCAACTATGTTAGAAGCTAAGTTTAAAAGTAAAAAATTTCTTGAAAAAAATATCAGTGATGCAAAGATATTCTTACACAAATAATATTGTATATAAGATACATGCTTGAGAAAAGAAATTAAAGAAGTTTATAGCTATATCTTGTATCCTTGAGACTAAGAAAAACAATGAGCTATTGATGTAAGATGATAAATCACGTCTAGTGGATTATATATATTCTCTTGAAGAAAATATGACTTTTTATACTGAGAAAGAAAATCCACAGAAATGGGAGTGGTCAAGAAAGTGAAAATAAAAGTGTTTGTAAACATGAATATTGATATTTATGGTTATGGTCAAGGTCAAGACCAAAGAGTTTCTTTTTAAAACTTATATTCTCACTTAAAGTTGAGAAAATAAAGAAGGTAAAAAATTAAAGATATTTATTCATCTAAAGATGAAAGAAATTATTGTGAGTATAATACAAGATATCATAAATCTTATAAAATGTTCAAGAAGAGGATATATATGAATGCTCCAGAAGAGTACATAATGTTATTGCATATAACAATACAGTTTAAAATCCTTATTGTATTATAGTCTTGTAAGTCTCAATAATAAGAAGGATCTAAAAAGAAATACATGCCCACATAGGGTATGTTGTTGATTCGAAAATGAGATTCATTCGAGATTGATAAACCTGTTGTATTATCATCTCGAGGGGAAGAGTTAGAGAATCTCACATTTTATAATAAGTGAAATATCTAGAAGATGTTTACACTAAACTGAGATAGATGAATCCTTCTTAAAGTAAGTCCATAGAATTTTGAGACAATAAGGAAAAGAAATGTTAAATCCATTTCAAACACAAGTATTCTTAAGGCTCTAAAAGTATTTTAGAGTATCTACATCTTCTTATATATTGTATTACACAAAGATTAGTGTGATGAAGATACAAATATAGTAAACCAAAAGCTTACAAAATACTTGGCATGAATCAGTTAAACCATTTTGGTTCAGTAGTGATGCGAAAAGATACTTAAAGATTTATGTGTCTGAAGAACCAGAAGATTCTTTTGGATAATTTGACATATGTTGATTGCTCATAAGATAATGTAGTAATATTGTTTTCACCAGCCAAATAAAGTTTTGACATAAATAAAGGAGATGTTGGTGTACAAATCACCCATCATGCATCTTTATAATATTGGTGAATTCACTTCTTAAAGTCTTTGACGACTATAGAAAAATCATTCGTGTAAGTATTAAACATCCTGAGCAATACTAATTCACATCAAACCAACAAGTAATCACTAATTCTTCCCATCATTGGTATTGGGTTAGAAACCAACCATTTTCCATCTAAGAATGTTGGATATGCGATATACAGTCCAATTGCTCCACCATAGAGCTTTACATAAGATGAGTTTTCAAATGAGGTTGAGAATATATGTTGGATACGAATCTCCATTGATACTTAAGCATATAGAGTCATCCCCGAAGGATATAAGTAAGGTTCGTTTTGAATGCCTTAAAATTGAAGTATTTCCAACATAAGGAAAAGACTATAATCAGCTGGAAAGTAAAATGAGTTGGAATGAATTATCTATGATTCTCAGACTAAAGAGAATGTGAATTAGAAGTCCAAAAGATAATTCTATTACATAGCTTAGTAAAGCAGTTGCGAGAAGCAGTTAATGACCCTAATATATTGTGATCAAGTCACGTATACCATCTGTAAATGCTCCAATAAAATTGATGTTCTAGAAGAACAATATCAAACTGCTAGTCACGCCTGCAGCGTGGTAGACATGTTGGTTCCAAAGATAAGAATCCTCGTAAATGAAAAGGAGCATATATTGATAATGGTTTAAATGAGGCAATAAAGATTTTGAATGATCTCCAGAAGAGACATTAAACATAACTGAAAGAAATTCAGGTACCTGAGACAATGAAGAGATCTCAATAAATTATGTCATGTATGAAATAAAATGGAACCGATAAGCAAATCGACGTCGATGATATTTATGCATGCAAAGTAGCAGTTGATATGATGAATGAGAAAGAGGATCATGAAAGAAAGTCTATTAAAAGGTGTACACAAAGAAATGATTGGCCAAATCAAAAAGAAGTAATATACAAAGATAGAAACTCTGATGAAAGAGATAAGTAATTGGACCAGAAGTCATACACAAAAAGGTGGAATAGAAATGAGTCGTTGCATCAAAGAAAGATCAATATGAAATTGATTGTGAAGAGACATAGTCTCATTTGGTAGATAAAACTACTTTCAAGTTCCTTATCATTCTGACAATTAAGGAAGAACTTGAATTATATGACCCACAATAAAATCATAATATATACAAGATAATATCCATGAAGGATTGATGATATCAAAATCATGTTCCATGGAACTCTAACTATTTTGATGGAATTAAAACAAATTCGCTTTCATAGGATATAGTAAAAGGCTTGTATATGTTTGGTCATGAAGTATCATACTTAAAATATTATTGAGTAAGTTACTAATATTTTCATGACTGGAAATATGATTTCACATGACAAGAAAGAAAGTCATAATAGTAACTTTTATAGTAAGAGCATAAACAATTCATATGTACAAAACAAATGGTTAGACAATTGTATGCAAAGAGATTTGTCTTGAAGTCTAAATAGACTAAGAAATTATTGTCTATGTCAAAAGATAATTATAGACCAGAAGTCTAAAGACATAAATATTATAATAGAAATCAAAAGAGTTTATTATATTTAAGCTCAATTTCTAAAAGAGATATATTTGGTTGGAATGCACATATTGCTTTCAGGAAAAGAAATGTGATAATATGTGATTGTACTCTTTTTCCTTATCATGATTTTTATCCCACTGGGTTTTTTCCACGACAAGGTTTTGACGAGGCAACAAAGAACATACAAATGATTGATATCTTACATATTTGCATGGTTTTGGTCATCTCTTTTGATGCATTTTAAGCATATAGGATATCATTTAGGCATATTTAGGTTGCATTCCATTACATTTATCTATGTCAGGTGTTGGAGATGCTTATTGGTGATTTTGGAGGAAATTGAGACTAAGAAAGTGAAGTTTGGAGCAAAATGGGGGTGTAGCGACCAGTCGTAGCGACCAGGAGTTGTCGCTACAGACCTACAGGAGAAATGTGGATGCCGTAGCGACCAAGCGTAGCGACCAGGCGTGGTCGCTACAGACCTACAAAAGAAATGCGGATGCCGTAGCGACCAGGCGTAGCGACCAGGCGTGGTCGCTACAGTCGTAGCGACAAGGCGTAGCGACCACAGCTGGTCGCTACAGTCAAAAGTACCCAAATTTTTATGGGTCAACCCGGGTTTGTTAGGTTGATCCGACTCGTTTTTTGGACTCCTATATATAGTTTTAGACCCTAAAACCCTAGGGGGAGTTCTAAATATTTTCAAGAAGTCAAGACAAAATGGCCAAGGTTACAACAAGCTTTCTCTCCTCATCCCCTTCTCTCATCAATGCCAACTTCAAGTAAGTGCATTCTCCCTTTGTCAATACTTAGTTCATCATGTTTTATTTTTCCTTGATTTTTCTTTCAAATTTATTCTCACACAAGAGACTGTGTGAAGTAAGTTTGGGGGAGAGTCTACTATCTCACATTGTGTTTTGTTTTGTTTACTTGTCATGAGTCTCATGCATTGCATTGTACATACTTATTTGCATAGAAAAACCTAAAAAAAATTGAAAATTTTCGAGAACACTAAAACAAGCATTTAAATTTTTATTTTGTTTCATTTTCATCCTCAAGTTTGAGTCTAAAAGCATTTAGGTTGCATCCATATACATAAGGAGTTGTGTTTTAATTGCCTTGAAAAGAACACATGTCTAGAACTCACCATGATACCCTAGCTAAACATATCAAGTAGCTTAAACATCTTAAAAAAAAAAAACTTGTATGCTTCGAGCCTTGAAGACTCTACTTGAAACTTGTTGTGAGCTTGATATTGACTAGTTATTGAAACCAAGTCCAACCTACTTGAGGCATAATGAACTTAATTTCTCTTGCTTATGGGTACTTGCATACTCAAACATGGATCTCATACACATTTGGGTTATCTTATTCCATTCATTACCCTATTGATAACCCAAATGGCACCCCCATACCCATGAACCCTTACCATTCTTTGAAACCGCAATTGATTTGCTTGTGTGAGGCCTCTTATTGATAGCTTGTCATGTGCAAAATCTTGAGAGTATTGGGAGCGACATAGCTTTGTTCTCATCTTTTTCTAGCATTAGGACCTCACTTGAGCTAGCATTTAGGATTGTGGTTGGGTTTGTGTGCTTTTGAGTTTAAGATTTTGGGTTTGGGAAAAGAGAAGAACTAAAAGAATGAACAAAGAGAGTGCTATAAGAAGAGAAATCCCTATGGACAAAAGAAAATAAGAAAAGAAAAGCTCTAGATGTGTCAAATAGAACCCCCAAAAGAAAAAAAAGAAAAAAAAAGAGAATGGGGAAAGATAAAAAAAGAAAGAGAGCTAGAGCTAAATGTTATTAAAGATGAAAAGTCTCTAGTTGGTTAAGTAAAAGAAAAAGAAAAGAGTGTTCATTAGGTGAGTGATGAGATGAGTGTTATCTTTGGGTTTTGGGATGAGGAAGAAGAAGGGTAGAACTTGGAGTCATCTAGGAAAAGGGTAGTTTGATGGGAATCAATCTATGTATGCATGAATTGCTCCTTATCTTAGATAAATTTTGCATAACGATCAAGCTCCTATTTTTGAGTGAATACCACTTTAAAAAGATGTATTTGAAACCTTCTCTTCTTTCACATTAGACCATTTTCACTCACCAAACCAAATGATGGAGATCAAGTTCCCATTTGCAAGAATTCACCTTATTTGCTTGTTAATATATGTGAGAGTTGGTTGAAAGACTTGTTGATTGATGAGTGAATGACTTGTGTAAAGATATTGGAGTTGAGATAAGCCTTGAGAAGCTAGAGTGTAATAGGAAAGATTGTTCATGCTACTTGTTATGTTTACCTAGGATGTGATGTTGAAGGCTAGGAAGTGTATCTTTTGGTTCTGAGCTACCATCTTCAAACCCCTCTCTCTTGCTTGTTTTTGAAAGTTCACTTGAGGACAAGTAAATGATAAGTTTGGGGGAGTTGATATCTTACATATTTGCATGGTTTTGGTCATCTTTTTTGATGCATTTTAAGCATATAGGATATCATTTAGGCATATTTAGGTTGCATTCCATTACATTTATCTATGTCAGGTGTTGGAGATGCTTATTGGTGATTTTGGAGGCAATTGAGGCTAAGAAAGTGAAGTTTGGAGCAAAATGGGGGTGTAGCGACCAGGCGTAGCGACCAGGAGTGGTCGCTACAGACCTACAGGAGAAATGCAGATGCCGTAGCGACCAAGCGTAGCGACCAGGCGTGGTCGCTACAGACCTACAAGAGAAATGCGGATGCCGTAGCGACCAGGCGTAGCGACCAGGCGTAGCGACCAGGCGTGGTCGCTACCGTCGTAGCGACAAGGCGTAGCGACCACAGCTGGTCGCTACAGTCAAAAGTACCCAAATTTTTATGGGTCAACCCGGGTTTGTTGGGTTGATCCGACTCGTTTTTTGGACTCCTATATATAGTTTTAGACCCTAAAACCCTAGGGGGATCTAATTTTCTTTCAAGACTTTGTTTCATATTGTAAAAGCTTGAATCTTTTGATCATTTTAAAAGAAGCATTTCATTTTATATTCGTGTTTCTCTTGTTATGATTAACCTTGAATCTCACATAGATTTAAGGTTTCTCATAATGTTTATTGAGTAGACACTTTGTGATCTATGGGTTAAGTAGATTAGGGTGATTAGGTGGATATTTAGGATGATTCTTGCTTGATTAACATTGTTCTATGATTTATTAGGGGATCTTATTACTAGATTAAGGTTGAGAAATCTAATCTAGATCATAATTTGTTTCACGCCCGAAAGGTGTTCGATGAAATGGTTGAACCAACCTAATATTGTCTTTTACATGTCTAGCCAATGAGAATTGATGTTAGAAATGTTAAATGGTTAGTAGACTTGTTATTTATGCATGCTTGAATGTGTTAGGCCAACGAGAGTTGATGTTTAATGCATGATTAGCATAGGGATTATTGTCACGAGAGTGGATTAATCTATTTGAATGAGCTCTAGACCTATAGACTTGTTGATTGTTTTGTTTTGAGCATCCTAGATTGAATCTTGATCACCCAATATCGATTATCTTGCCCATGGATCTATCCTTAACTATTGATTGAAAGTTTGATTCTTGCACTTATTTCTTGTTGAATTTGAGATCACTTTGTTTATAATTCTAGGAGTTTAGCTTGTTACAAATCATCCATATTCTTATTTGCTTAGATTAAGAAAGTTTGTGTATTCTTAGTGTTATAGATCATTAGTTCCCTGTGGTTCGACAATCTTAAATACTACATTGATTTGCTCTGAGGACTAAAAATCCTTATCAATGATAGACTCAAAAAGAGGATTATGATAATTTTAAAGTTGAAAGTCTATCATTGACCTAAAGTCTTTGAAATCACGAGAATCAAAGAAAATGATCAAATCATAGGAAGACTCATGCACTGTAGAAGAATGGCGATTTTCGTTTTGCAAGTTCGTTCAAGTGAAAATTCGACTTCCATACACACGAGGGAAGTCATTACGCGCTGCACTCTTTTTCCCTTAACTATGGTTCTTTCCCGCTAGGTTTTCCTTGTAAGGTTTTTAACGAGGCAGTATCTACGACGTTTTGAAAGCACTTTGATATAACGAACATCAAGGAGAAATGTTATGAGTATTATGTGATATCCATTAAGGAAAGTCTTAGATTTACTTGATTGTCAAGTTTACTTGTTTCCAAAGTTCTACTTGATTCCCAAGCTATTGTAATCCTATATAAATGACTCATTACTCATTAAATAAGATACACCAATTCCTCTCTTCTCTTCTCTACTCACAACAAAATTTATGATTTTGGTATAATGGTGTTTTGTATTTAGATTTTCACTCGGCTGTGGGCCTCGGGCGCTACATTATTTTTTTCAGGCTCAAGAGACTTGTTTACTCTAGAATCATTATCCGACTTTTTTTTCATGTTTTCACTTCATTCACACGATATCTTGAATCACTTTCCAATAAGTCATCTATCCTTCCACTACTATAGTGCAAGTACACTTAACTCTAAAATTTTAAACGAATATGTACCTACAAAATAATCACACTTTGGTGATATAGATTTTTTTGGTCATCAACATAATAGACTCAACTAAAACTCTGCAAATTAAACCGAAAACTCTGCATCTATATGAACAACGAATGATGATTGTTTTTTGACACTACGTAAGAAATTGTCTACCCTTGTATTATGTGTTCGAAGTATATGAAAGATCTTTAAAAGATTAAAACTGATTCTTAATGTCTTGATATCTTTCATCACACTTTACTGACATAAATAATCAAATTAATTCTCAGAATTCTTTTCACATATACCAAAATTCATGATGGTACATCATAAATTCTTAATATTGAACCATAACGTTAATTCTTAAATTTATACAAACTATACAACTTTATTAACATTCAGCAAATGCAATACCGAAAGTATAGTTTTGTGATCCTTCTAAGGAAGATATATCATTAATTAATATTCAATTGCATTATTTAATTTGAAATTTACATGTAAAAACAAATATAGAGGTAAATATATGTATAGTATATTTTCTTAATTTGGTGGAAAATTGTAAAATTTATCAAAATCATTTTTCTTTCAGCTTTTTGGTGATAGCGAAAGCGGCTCCCGCGACGGCCACAATCACCGCTGATATGATGATCGTCTTTTTCAGTGTTTGCGTGGCGTCTCTCTTTGCCTTTGCGTTTTCCATCCTCTCCAAGTTTTGTTGTATCTTTACAATATTTCAAACACAAAAACATTTAAAAAAACGAATGTTAATACAAACTCACGTATGGTTTTTTTTTTCTGAAAAAAGACTCACGTATAAATTTGTGTAAAAGAAACTCATACAAAACAAAATAATCCAGTAAGTAAATCTTGTTTCAGCGAATTAGCTATTTAGGGTTTCTCTGCTTCATCTGTATTAATGTGTTTATATAGATAAAGTATATCTGGAAACAAAACAAAAACAAAAATATAGAAAAAGTATATCTATGTTACAAAAAAAAAGAAAGAAGATAAAGTATATCTCATACCTATGTATTTAAAACGTTTAAAAGATAATATACACCTTATCAGAAGCGATCTCAGAAGAAACAGGATCTACTTGCAAACTCTTGTTTTGGCCAGGATTTAATTCACCTTCTGCGTCTCCTTCAGGAAAAGTTGTTGCATCCGTTGCCATTTTCACACTTAATTAGCCTTTTATCGTCTAATTCCTTCTTTTTTTTTTTTATCTTTTCTGAAATGAATGCTTTGAGCACAAAACAAAATGACGATAACTAGAATGAGGCAAGTATAATTAAGGTTCGATTTTGTGGCAAAGTCTTGTTCTCTAAAAATAGTTTGACGTTTGTTATGTTGCGACTGATCTTTCAGCCATTCCATAAGCCTTTTCTTTAGCGCTCTTCGTAAACAATTACCCGACATCTTCGTTGATTCCACTAAAATAAAAATATTCTAAATTTTATACGAAATATTACCTTAGTTTCTAATTTTACAAAATTATACATTTAACATTTGAATTCATCAAATTTAAGCAAAAAAAAAGACATTTGAATTCATTAAAAACTACATATACTATAGTATAACTATAAAAGGTTGTTTGACATATATGAAAACAGCTAGAGAACCGATAAAAATAGGAAATTATCTAAAATACCACTTTCTTACTATCACTTTTCATGTTTATTTTAGTCAATTTTACTCTTATTTTTAAGAGGGAAAAATATATATAACCCTAAGGTTAAGGGTTTAGAGTTGAGGGGTGTGATATAGCTTTAGAATGTGGAGTTTAAGATTCTAATTAATTTAAGAGTCTTTGCCCTTTTAGTAAAAATGTATTTGTGAAAATATTTCTTTAGTGAAGGTAAAAATGTATTTGTGAAAATTCTCCTAAAAATAGTTTATTCGTCTAGTTACAGTGTTATATTTTATTTTATCAATTATATTGTTTTACTTAAATTTTAAATATCATGAATTTTAATTTAAAATATTTTCATGTCTATGTTATTTATATTTTTACCATTAAAGTTTTTATATTAATTTAGTAACTTCTTAATGTATATACTGAATCATTAATATTATTTTTAATAATTAAATTTTATTTTGATGATGTAATTGCATATAAGATTTTTTTTTGTTTGAATTATATCTTTTAGACAGAAATGAAATGAAAAACATTGTCACTTGTGATAAATTAAAATAAAGCATATGAATTCTATCCTATGCTACTATTTAATAATTCAGAAGTTACTTAAGTGAATTTTGCTTAGACATCACTCATATAGAGAGTTTGAGAAAAATGTTATAATTTGATTGGTTGATTAATTTTTATTTATTTACTTTAATTAGGTTTCAAAAAGGAAATTTAAACTAATTAATGTTAATTGCTAAATAACGCAATGATAATATACAAAAGAGATGATGATAATCAATTAGTTGTCTTACAAAAATCTTTACAATTTGATTGGTTAATTATCAAACCAACTAATATACGGAATACAAGTTATATTCAGAAATATATTATTAAACACATCTAATAATAAAAAATAAAAGTTGTGTAATAAAAAGGTAAATGTTAAAAGTTCGATTTAAAAACAAAGTAAATTTTTAGAAAAGTAAATGATCTCAATCAGACATTTTACATCTTTCAACATTCAAAAAAAGGAAATTGTCAAAAATACCATTTTTTGTACCACTTTTCACTTTTACCTTAATCTTTTTTCCCTTATTTTTAAGAGGAAAAAACACACTTATAACCCTTGGGTTAATTAATCTAAGACTTAGGGTTTAGAGTTGAGGAGTGGAGGTAGGGTTTAGGAATGTAAAATTTAGGATTCTAATTAATTTTTTAAAAAAAATGCCTCTTAAAAAGTGGTATTTATGAAAATGTCTCTTTAATGAAGGTAAAAATGAAAAGTGATGCAACAAAAGTGGTAAACTTGAAATTCTCCAAAAAAATCATCTTAATGTATTTTTGAAACAAAGTACAAATTTGATATAATACAATATGTAAAAATATTAATGTGAATTTTGCTTAGGTGAATTAATATATTATACTATATATTAATTGAAAAATCACTTATGTGAATTTTATTAAGTGTCACGCATAGAGAGAGAGTTTATGACTTTTTTTTATAATTTGATTGTTGATGACTTTTTATTTTTATTTATTTTAATTAGGTTCATAAAAAGTAAATTTAAACAAATTAATATCGGTTGTCATATAACCCAATTATATTACACATAATGATTTATATTAATTAATCACAGGATGATAATAGATAATGCTAATCAATTAGTTTCTTTAGAAAAATCTTTATAATTTTATTGGTTGAGTATCAAACCAAAAAATAAGGAATAAAAGTTATATTCCAAAATTTATTATTGAATACACCCAATAATAAAAATAAAATTTGGTAATGAAAAGGTAACCGTTAAAAATTCTATTTAAATACAAAGTAAATTTTTAGAAAAGTAAAAGATCTCAATCAAACATCTACATCTTCCAACATTAAAAAAAACATATTATAATATCGTATTTTCAAAACATAGTAAAAAATTAATATGCTACAAATATATATATATATATATATATATATATATATATATATATATATATATATATATATAACATGATGTATTTGAAAATTTTACAATTATAAAAATTTATATCAAAGATATAGGATACATGATATTTTTAGGATGATTACAGTCTTTTTATATGTGTAGTATATGTTTAATGTACAAAATATGAATTTTTTTAATCTTTCATCTGTAACAAATAAATAAAAACAATTTCATTTTTTTTGGTATTTTTATAGTCTAGCTAATCTTTCCCATTTGAAAGTAAAATGTCTTCCGAAGATGAAACACTTTCTCTAGCAATTGATATCAAGATGTTTGGCAGTTAAAAAAAACTTAAAATCACGAGAAATGCAGGGAGACACACTTTGCATGAGGTGCGGGGCAGAAGAGAAATCTATAAACCATGTCTTCTTCGAATGCTCACCAGCGATCCAAGTATGGGCTCTTTCAAAAATCCATCGAATCCAGATGTCTTTCCGACTCAGTCATTTTTTGCGAACATGAATCATCTATTTTGGAGAGTGTCTCTACAGATGGAGGATCATCACTATGCATGGATACTATGATACATTTGGAAGGGGAGGAACGACAAAGTCTTCAGTAATATTGACATTGATCCCAGAGAAACTCTGTAAGTAGCGGAAACGAAATCTTTAGCCTGGATAGAGGCTCAAGTTTTGAGTACACAAAATGCTCCTCAATATAAGGATATGATGGAAAAAACACCACCAAATACTTCAGGCAGATGGTGTTTAACATATGGATCATGGAAAGAGAAAGAAATCTTCTCTGGACAAAGGTGGTATAGTACCTTAGAAGGTTTTGATGGGTTGATGGGGGCAAGAAACACTAGCGCTACTTTATTTCCTCTTCATGCAGAAGTGGAAGCTTTAATTTGGGTAATTGAATGAATGCGAAACTTGAGCCAGTTCTAAGTAATTTTCGTAACGGATTATTCTCAACTGGTGAAAATGGTGTCAGAACCAAAAGAATGATCAGATTTTACAAGCTATTTGGAAGATATTAAAAACCTGAAGGTGAACTTCCAAAACTCTGAGATCGTTCATGTACCACAAACACAAAACTTGAAAGCGGATAGTCTTGCACGTAGTGTCAAGAAGCAATCGTCTTTTGTCGTTCACATAGATGGAGAGTTACCAGCTTGGTTTATAGAGTCAACGAGTTTGTAAATATATTTTGATAATAAAAAAGGTGACTGATTTATTTATGTGGAACTCATGTATTGAGTTAAAATAGTCTAAAACAATAAAAAAAAATCAATTAAAAAAAACAATAAAAACTTTTATTAGTATATTAGGTTTTAAAAGACTTTGAGAAATATTGTGAGCTTGAAATAGTTGTTTTAAACTTTGATAAGGTTTTTGATGGGAGAAGTATTCATTTAATTTGATAATCATTTTAAAATTTTGTATCTAAATAAAAATTATATAATAAACTTTTAAAATAATTTATTTTTGTAGTTAAGCGTCGAGTGAATCTTAATTTTAAGAGATTTATAGGTTATGTTGAACTCAAATATTTTTATTGTACTACTAACTAAATTTGTAATTATATCACCTTAACTAAGTTTTATAAATCGACTATATACTCAAATAAAATTCATTTTAATAATTTTATATTGACATATCGTTAATCTCTCAGAATTATAATTAAATTGTTTGAATTTTTTTTATTTTCAGTTTATTTAATTCAGTTAAAATAGTAATCTCATAACTAACTTACATTAATCGCTAAACAACCGAAACAAAGTTAAATGAAATATATAATCTGAAAGTGATATGTATTTGTTTCCAACCAAACTTAATAATAATATAAGTTTAAAAAGTACCAACTAATCAAGAAATATTTATACATCTTTCACTTACTAATGTCTACCACCACAAAAGTCATGCAATCCTGAATTTAAAATTTTAAAATTCTAGACGAATCTGAATGTTGAATATGTATTTAATCTTATAAATTTAGATACAATATATAATATTATATATATTTTTTAAAAGTGTAATATAGATTTCATGGACATCTACCATGTATCTATTATAAAAAAAAACAATTATCACGTCCTAAACATTACGCAATTTCTATGTCATATATAGTTTCCATATAAATACTAATCAAATTTCAAATACCAGAAAGAACACAACCCTCGTTGATCATGCTGAGAAACCTCAGAGGTAGACTTCCTCTGTTGTCGAGCAACGCCACCACCAAGGTTCGATACTCAACTTGTTCAGCCACCATTATACTCTCCGATGATCTACATGAACAACCATCCCAAACTCCTCACGCCTCCGTCTCTCGAGACACCGGAGATTACATCTCCGCGATCCTCAACTGCAAAAACGTCTCAGAGGTTCGGAAAATCCATGCCCAAGTGATCATCAACGGCTTTTTACATCACCTTCCCGTCTCGAACAAGCTCCTTTACATATACGCGCAGTTCAGAGCGATAGCTGATGCAGAGACACTGTTCGATGAAATGATCGTTAAAGATTCCGTCACCTGGAGCGTGATGGTTGGTGGGTTTGCAAAAACTAACGATTTCGTCAACAGTTTGCGAGTTTTTAGAGAGATTCTTCGATCAAGTTTGAATCTTGATAACTACACGTTGCCGATAGTGATTAGGGTTTGCAGAGAGAAGAGAGATGTTGTCGTAGGTAAGTTGATTCATGAAGTAGCCTTGAAGTCTGGTATGGATTTGGACTGTTATGTTTGTGCTGCGCTTGTTGATATGTACGCGAAGTGTGGAGAGATCGGTGATGCGTGTAAACTGTTCGACGAAATGCCTAAGAGAGACCTTGTGACTTGGACCGTGATGATTGGTGCTTGTGCTGATTCGGGAAGGCCTGATGAGTCGTGGGTTTTGTTTGAAA
This sequence comes from Moricandia arvensis, assembly GCA_905132765.1. Classification (NCBI taxonomy): domain Eukaryota; kingdom Viridiplantae; phylum Streptophyta; class Magnoliopsida; order Brassicales; family Brassicaceae; genus Moricandia; species Moricandia arvensis. The sequence goes on along the minus strand of CAJHQP010000291.1, from coordinate 168,870 downwards.
GGATGAGGAATGAAGGGATTGTTCCTGATAGAGCTGCTATTGTCACCATTGTTAACGCTTGTGCTAAGCTTGGAGCTTTGCACAAGGCGGTGATACTTCATGATTATATCAGGCTGATGAATTTTCCTGTTGGTGTGATTCTTGGAACAGCTTTGATTGATATGCATGCTAAATGTGGGAACCTTGATGCTGCGAGAGTGATGTTTGATTCGATGAAGGAGAGAAATGTTATCTCTTGGAGTGCGATGATTGCAGCTTATGGGTATCACGGGAAAGCAAAAAAGGCTCTTGAGCTGTTTGATGCGATGGTCGGAGATAGAAGCTTACCTCCTAATGATATCACTTTCGTTTCTCTGCTTAATGCTTGCAGCCACGCAGGGTTTGTCGAAGAGGGTCTCGAGATATTTGATTTGATGACAAAGTATAGCGTTAGGCCAAACGTGAAACACTATACTTGTATGATTGATCTCTTGGGTCGAGCTGGTAGGCTCAGTGAGGCTAGTGAGATGATTGAAACCATGGCAATAGAAAAAGACGAAACTTTATGGGGTTCTTTTCTAGGCGCTTGCAGGATCCATAAGAATGTAGAAATGGCTGAGAAAGCTGCTAGGTCCTTGCTTGAGCTACAGCCACATAACCCAGGTCACTACATTTTACTCTCTAACATTTATGCAAACGACGGTAAATGGGAGGAGGTTGCTAAAGTTAGAAACTTGATGAACCAAAGGGGGTTAAAGAAAGTCCCTGGTTATACTTGGATTGAAGCTAATAACAGAACATATAGGTTTAAGGTTGGGGACAGGACTCATCCCAAGTCTAAAGAGATTTATGATGCTCTAAAAGACTTGACTGAGAAGATTGAAGAAGCAGGTTTTGTCCCTGATACAAACTTTGTGTTGCATGATGTTGATGAAGAGGTTAAAGTAGGGATGCTATCTTTACATAGTGAAAAGCTAGCGTTAGCGTTTGGTTTGATCGCTACTCCCGAAGGTAGTCTCTTAAGGATCACAAAGAATCTCAGGGTTTGTGGTGACTGCCATAGCTTTTTCAAGTTTGCATCATTGGTTACAATGAGAGAGGTCATTGTAAGAGATGCAAATCGGTTCCATTGTTTCAAGGAAGGTTCTTGCTCATGTGGAGATTATTGGTAGTAACTTCAAGTTGTTTCTTCTTGTAACAAGGTTAGTTGATCTTGATACCATGGTTATAGCCATATAATCCTCTTTAACCATTTATTCAACGTGGTTTAAGACTGCACTAGGTGTTAGAGCCAGTTGAAATTATATTTGATATATCTCCAAAATTATCTATTACTTTTTTTTACCGCTACAAATTATATTTAATTTATCTCCAATTTTATATGGGAAAATATCATTTAAATCACCAACTTTCAAATTTGGTTAAAAAAATCATGAACTTTCTCGTAGATCATTTAAAGTCTCAATTAATCTTAACTAACTATTTTAATCTGTTAAATCCATACGACGTCGTTTTGAAATTAAAAAAAATAACATGTTCCCCAAGGTCTTCAAACCCCTAACCAAACCCTCAAGCAGAATAAAGCCAAACCACTAGACTACTTATAACTTTATTAACCTCTGGAGATATTAATATTTATCTTTAGACCAAAAATAGTTTTTTCTCCAAACCTAAATTCCTAATTTGTTTTTGGATCTAATAAACCTTAATTTGTTTCTTCTCAAAACCTAAATCCGTAATTCGTAGCAGTATTCTATCACTTATCCAATCTACGATTCAAAACCATTGATGAATTCTAGTGGAGATGTATACTTTGCCTATACCTCTTTCTCATTACTTCTATTCTTCAATGGGAAAAATGTCATTGAAATCACCAACTTTCAAATTTGGTTGAACAAACATGAACTTTCTCTTATGAGAGTGTATGTGGTGTATGAAATAAAATGATTTCAAACCGACTGTATGTAATGTTCGTTAGGTTGTTTCAAACCGAAAAGCCACACTATCATCTTCTTCCTCAGTAACTTGTTTGGAATCATTTTGTGGATAAGAATCAAATGCTGGTGAGGTAATAATAATAATTATTAGTATCTCCAATCATTAATAAAGTTATAAGAGCATCCACAATGGTGTTACCCATTGTGGATCCTTAACTATTCACTTTTTTTTTCATTTTCAGATTATTAAAAAAAATATTAACTAATCGTGGGCTGCCACGTATCGCGGGGACTCGCAAACAGTGGAATGACTCCCTCAGGATCAGTCCTTATTTAGGGATTTTAATGATCAATTCTTTAACTTTTGGTAGGATCCACTGATTATTTAATTATTTTTTTTCCTAAGAATTCCCCTTAAAGATCCTCCGTTGGAGATGCTCTAAGTAGTCTAGTGACTTTATTCTACTTGAGGGTTTGGTCAGGGGTTCAAATCCCTTGGGGAACATGTTATTTTTTTTTAAATTCAAAATGACGTCGTATGGATTTGACGGAAATTAGAGATTGGGATTAACTCTGTTAACTCAATCTGTTAACCATTTTAACGGTGTCTTGAAAATGGCTTAGTCAAAAATATATTAGTGACTAAAACGACTAGTCAAGATAAATTGAAAATTTAAATGGTTTACAAAAAAGTTCATGCTTTTTCAACCAAATTTGAAAGTTGATGATTTAAATGACATATTTCCCAATTTTATATACTACTTTTTTTATGATTTGACAACCCTCAATTACTGACCAAAGGGTTTATATTCTAGTTTGGGATAAAAAAAAGTTGTTTAAAAAGGATAAGGAAGTCAACAAAAGTAAAAATTGCCAATATAGCCACATTACACTTCCAATTTTAGCGTGAGATTAAGATTACTCTAGGATTCAAATTATCTTGGGGAATTTTCATCTTTATCACATTGTTGGTAATTTTTTTTTCATTTTTACCTTTATTAAAGGGACGTTTTTATAAATACCATTTTTAAGAGACATTTTTTAAAAATTAATTAGAATCCTAAATTTTACATTCCTAAAACCCTAATCCCACTCTCTCCCACCCTTTAACTCTAACCCTAAGTCTTAGATTAATTAACCCAAAGGTTATAAATGTGTTTTTCTCTCTTAAAAATAAGAGTAAAAGTGATTAAGATATTTTTGAAAAGTAGTATAAGGAAAGTAGTATTTTTTGACAATTTTCCAATAATCTTCAAGCAATCCTTCTTCGTTCTTGTATATAAACATCGCAACGGATAATATTTGTCTTCATTACAGTTACGGAGTACTCTCTCTTTGTAAATAAATAATAATTTTGTAAAATAATTTTTAAAAACGCAAAAAAATAGTTGTATAGATTTTTTCTTGCACCAATGAGTGCTTCAAAGATTTTTTCTATGTTACTATTGATTGTATTAATCAATATAAGCAATAATATCATCAATGGCGTTGATGCATTTCACAAAATTTTTGAGAAACTGCAATCTATATCAACATCCTAAGACTGCAATCAATATGAACATCCTAAGACCGAAGCTCCTGAGGTTAGTCAAGTTAAGTACCATCCGGTGAAGATGCATTAGCCTTTGTGTTGAAATCTGATGTGTTTGATGGTTTTTGCTAGAGGTTTGATTTGTAACTTGTTTAGCTTTAGTGTTCTTTCGGTGTTGATGTGTTCGTCAAGTGTATCGATTTAGGGGTCTAAGAGACAACTCTCTCTGGAGAGTTTGTTCTCACTGGGTATGAAGTACAACAAAGATTAAGTCAAGTAGTGTAGGATCCAATTAAGTGATTATGGACAATACTAGATTTCTTTATTTGTATGTGTGGTCTAACTTTTGAAGTGAAAATCATGTAATCCCATTTGGTAAATGATAAGTTGAAGTTGAGTTGAAAAATAAAAATAAATCAACGTCCTTGGAGGTATTGAGCTATCTTCACAGAACCAGCTTTCACTTTCAACCTCAACGACATTGGATAAACGATACATTGTGACAACATATTCATAGTTCATATTTTTTTATATAAAAAGTATATTTCATCTTCCCAAAATATGGGCAACGTAAAATCTTATTAAGATCTCGAAGGTTCAATCAGAGTTCTACTGATTTGTTTGTGTAAATTCTAAATAGGATGGCGAGAGTCTTGAAATGGTTTGTAAAGAGAGACCTAATCAAAGAGAAATTTGTGAGAGACTACAAGAGATTAGAGAAACTAGAAAACTAAAGTAACTAAGAGATTATAAAAAGAAAGGGAAAAACTTAGGTTACATGGAATCGAAAACGAATATGTGTAAACGAAACGTTTCGAAACGTGGAAACGTGATGTTAAAAAAAGAAGATAAGAAAATGTTTTAGAAACGTCTATATATATATATGATTAATTAACATGTAACTTATTTTTCTTATTTTTTGTTTGATTTATCTAAGAGGGAAAATCAAATAATATAAGTGTTATTTTTCTTGGTATATTTTATATCAATAATTAGAAAACTAACACATGTTATCATTCGATAAGACTATGGAGCCGACTTCATTTCAAATCAAATAATTATTCAAAATGATAACAAATATCGAAAGATAATATGAAAAATATAAGTTATAAAAATGTAATCACTACAATCAAATAGCAAATATTTATTCTTTCACATTTTCAATCAGAATCGCGAGTTTCCAAATCAGAAACGCAAGTTTCCATCGTGCTTCTAAAATGAAATTTTCAAGAAACACGTTTCCAAAGAGTTTCATTAAGTTTCCAAGAGATTTCGATTCCGAAACGTTTCTAAAACAAGAACGAACCTTGACCAGAATTACCATGCAGCCTAGGGAAAAACCCCCTAACTTAACTTTCCAAATCGCATACACATAGCCTTTATATAAGTTTACATATTACAAGTTGAGAAAACAAAAATCTAATAGATGCGAGTATAGATGGATGAAGAGTTAAAGCAATCTGAGTGATGTGTGTTGATTGGTGGAGAAGGAGAAGCTTGATCCATGATTGGATGAGCTAAGGCTCCCATGAACCTGCCCACTTCTTTGGCTAGATATATGGTTCCCATAATACTTGGCTCACAACCTTCACATGCTTAGCCAACATGTTATGAGTTGTCTTGGGCGTGTGAGGTCATTGGTAAAGACACCTTCTTGGTTGCTTCATTTCCTTGACCAGAATCTCCTAAGGCATCTTCCGAATATGCCATTCGACCATAACATTCTCTCTTGAGTCCCAAGCTTTGTACAAACCATCAAAAGAGGTGTACGGATCACGCCTTGATTGTACACTTTCGCCTTAATTTTGCACATTGCTCAACACTTCTCAAATGGTTGAGTTATGCATTTATGGGTTGACCTGGTTCGTACGGATCCGTACAATTCCGTACAGGTTCGTACGATTCGCCCTATATTTTCACACTCGACCATTTGCTTCTCAAAGTACTCCTAAGCACTTATTAGATTTGTCCCTAACTTAGCATAAGCTTCATGACCTTCATAATACAATTTCTTCTCTTCAAGTTAACACTCACCCTCAAACTTGACTATAGGAGATCCTTAGTCAAACTTGGGACCTTGAAGAACTCCCTCATTAAAAACCATACAAGAAAAATCATTTTTGGGACAAAACCTTGTAAGGGAAAAAGAGTAGAGCCAACAAGGTTTAGGGATTTGAAAGTGGGTCTTTGTGTCTTAGGATCATCTTGATGGACTCAAATACCCTGGATCACAGCCTAATTGTGATGCAATCTAGATCTTCACTTCATTGCACATCACCATCATGTTTTGTACTTTTCTTCATAGCATATCTTGGTTTGTCCCCCTTTCACCTAACCTCTTGTTAGGTTGAAGTGTTTGGACACACCAAATATTTCTTGATAGAGATACAAGTACCTGATGCATCATCCCATAAGTGTATCAGTGCTCAAGATATAAACTTATCATGAATGTGGGAAACCAGCCAATTCATACATCAACAGAGGGTCGCAGTCCCGATCAATACATACATTCAAACCGTGTGCTAATACATATATTAACACTCAATTAATTTCAAATGAATACACGAACCAACAATATTCGTTTTTACGTACATTGACTAATTTTCTGTAGTCAAACATAACATAATCTGAGTTGGCAGTTATGACTCACTTATCTGTCTAAAAAATATCCTACGTGGCTATTATATTTAATATAATAAATAACTGCAAAAAACATTAACTTTTAAAATTGTGGAAGGATGGGGTCAAACCTGGGTTGGAAACAAGAATCCATCCAACCCTCAACCACGATACTACGTACGACAGATTGTTAATATTTTCTATTATTTGGTATTAACCGTTAATAGATATACATTTTTGTTGATTAAAACATTTAAAATTTTTACAGTTATTGTGAAATAAATTAAAGGATGACACTCTTGGAAGACTTCCAACCTAGGCCACTTAACAATTATGTCAAACCAGATTAATTGACTTGGTTCTCAATGATATGGTATTTATAGGTAATTTATTTCTTGGATTAAGAAAATCTCCTTTGATCATTATATTTATATTTATCAATAACATTTGTTTATGTAAATATATTTTTTAATTAGGGAAATATTCTTTAATCATTATATTTATCAGTAAAATTTGTTTTTGTCTTGTTTTTTAAGATAAAAAGTTTTAGATTGAGTCTATGGTTAACATATAAAATATTTATTTAAATAACAAATCATAGAGAATACAATCATTAACTAATGTTTAGTGCAATGGTTGAGTGTAGTGTAAGCTAATAATCCAACATGCGTTCAAACCATGCAAAGAAAAGTATACCATTACTTGTACTAGAAATATAGTCCCCGCGCAAGCGCGGGGCCGAATCCGTTTTTATGTTTTATGTGTGTATGAGATTTTGTTGTTCGTATCTTGTATAAATCTTTGTTTTTTTTGCGTATTGCATTATTGGAGTAATCACTTCCATTGAGTTCACTTTCATTTGTTATTTCTTCAAGTGAAGTGTAATTTAAGTGTAATTTTAATTAGAAAACCTAATAAAAATCAAGAAGATTACGACATTAAGTTATGTACATAAGATGGTTTGAAGATCACGAAGTTTAATCCCTAAAAATTTTTGTACTACTTTTTGAAAATTCTAATTTATATGTAGAGATGAAATCTTTAATTTGTTTGTTGACATTGAATAATAATGTAACGTCCCGACCGTCCACGGTTAATGGGCTGCCCATGTCCTCGCTCTCGACCCGTGGATCCCATCCCATCTAACGATCGGTTCGTTAATTTTTCCAAAGTCTCCAAATCATTGTTTATTGACCCTACAATCACCACCTGACTTTCCTCGTGTTTTGGATTCACTCGCATGGTATTGTGAATCATTTCCCGATAGGTCATTCATCCTTTCACTATACCAACCTAAGCACGCTTAACTCTGGAGTTCTAAACGGATGTGTGACGAAAAAGGTAAGTCAACTTTAGTGACATAGATAGCTAAATCAATTCTCTTAAGCCTTTTATATATATATATATCACAGCTCAGGATGTTACAATTCACTTCTTTTCAAAGAACAAAACGTCCTCGTTGTGCCCCACGACAGGTCCCAAGTTTCCTCTCGGGTTAAAATCGAAATGACTAACCAGCTCTAATACCACTTGTAATACCTCGACCGCCATGTCTCATTCAAAATAAGTAAAAATTCCCCATCATTTTAAAAAAAATCTCTTGTACTTGAGTTGATTATGTCAATTAAATAAACACCGAAGTGAATCTTTTAGCATGCAACATACGATTTAAAAAATAAATGTGAGACCCACTTAATGTTGATGTGGACACCCTTAGAAAAGATCAAACTGTAATATTATTATATAAAATTTGGTTTCTAGTTTACAAAATCTCATGTAGCTTAGTTGGTTATGTCAATCATATAAACCTTGAGGTTAAGGGTTCGAATCTCATAACATGCTATATATCATTTTTTTTTAAAAAATATGTGGCATCCACTTAACGCTGACGTGGCAGCATGGGAGAGACTCAACTCTCCCATTATAATATAGATTTCTAAATAAATTGAATAAATCAACACTGTTTCAATTAGGTAAAAGTAAATGTACAAACGTTAGCTATAAATAACAACGTGTAGAGAAAAAACTTAATATTTTGATTTAGCACAGTGGTAACGGGTTGGATGGATTATTGTTTCCAACCACGGTTCGACATCACTCTTCCACTATTTTTAATATTTTTCAGTTATTTATTATTTAAATATAATGTTACGTAGGATATTTGTTAGACATATAAGCATGTCATAACTGCCAACTCAAATTTCGTTATGTTTGACTGACGAAAAATCAGTCAATGTATGTAAAAACCGAATGTTGTTGGTTCGTGTACTGATTTGAAATTAATTGAGTTTAATATATGTATTTGCACATGGTCTGAATGTATGTACTGATCAGGACCGCGGTTCTTTGTTAATGTATGAATTGGTTGATTTCCCTCATGAATGTATATAAAGACAAAGATCTTACTCCTTTGTTTAAATGGTGAGGAGTGGCTTGCTTGAATTCTCTACTTGAACCCCTCACTGCTGAAACTCTCTCTGATCACTGAAGCCACTTCAACACTCTCCCTCAAGCTTGAGACCTCTTTCAAGGATCAAGCTTGGACAGGTTGAAGGCTTCATGATCCGGAAGAAACAAACCATTGCAACCTCTCTTCATAATTTGCCAACCTTGATGGAGTGCTGGTAGATACCTCAGCTCCCTCTTCAACTACCTCACACTAGAAGTCGCATTGATAAAGTAACCTTCTTCATACACAGCCAGGACTGTTATGAGCAATCTCTTGACTAGACATGCCACTGTCTAGACCCGATTGGCTCCTTCTTCATATGCTTCCAATAGTAAGAAGAAAATATGTCATTGAGCTTAAGATCATCATGTAGCTCACTTAACTCCCTTCTCAAGGTTGGATTGAATCTAGGTACAAGCTTGAATTGAGCCTAACTGAGCTTTAAGATCAGGAGTGCATCATCTCAAAGACTGCACATACAACCACTGATCAACCCTTCCCTTCAGCACCATTGCCTTCAGGTCACCAGTCTCCTCAAGATTTAGGTGATGACCTCGCCTTGTGTGTCCACACACACCCCAACAACCACTCTCCAATGCTTTAACAATTAATAAAATCTTCTACACTGATTGATAATGAACAAAGATTACCTTTTTGCGAACCTGAAACATCACTCGAACTCCACAAAGATAAGACACAATAGCATTGAGATCAAGCCTTGACCAATCATCAAGTTTGATCATTAATGTCGCAAGCATTGCAACATATTAAACAAGGCATTATCAATTTATAATCTTTGCAAGCAACCTCTCTAAGTACAAGCAAGACCTTATCAAATTCAAGACAAGCTACTTAGGCATTTTTAACTTCTTCCTTAACTACATCTTAGACTTGAATATAAGTGTATCAACCTAAGGCAAAACAAGACACAATGCTTCACTTTAACATCAGATTCTATCAATGAAAGGTAACATGATCAGACTTATTGTAGCATTTTATACAATCAATATAGAACCGAGGCAAACATCACAACTCTCAAACACCAAACAAGACTCTTTAAGCATCTTGGGACAGATTCTAAATATTTCATATCTAGCAATTTTTAAACACATTGTCAGGTTTTCAATCAAAACACCACATCTAGTCAACACACACTCAATATCAAGAAGGAAAGTGAATCGCTTATAGTCATGGCATAAAGGTCATGACTTTATTGGATCTGAGAGTCTGGATCGCCACCCATCTCCTTCTTCTTCTGTTCATGACCACCTTCTTGTATCTCCAACTCAAAAAAACCCTCCTTTCTTCAAGTCTTCTAGGCTCCATCATCTTGATAGCTTTCTTTTGGAACCGGGTGAACAAAGGCACTTGGACAAGGCGATTTTGGATGAGGTTAGCTAAGCCTCTCCATACACCTTTGCTTCCAACAAGACTCGTCATTAGGACACACAGGAACAACTTGAGAGATAAGAAGAACAAACCATATTGATGCTTCAGTCTTCTTCTTCTTAAAGAAAGCATAACCGAATGTACATGTCTTCAAGGTTTGGATTTGAGTTGAGAAATGAGTTTTGATATGCGGAAGCTAAAACTCAAGTTATGATGAACCTGGCTCTGATACCATAAAATATTTTTAAGATCTTGAGAGTTCAATTAAAGTTCTACTGATACCATAATCACCCAAATAGGATGATGAGAGTCTTGAAATGGTTTGTAAAGAGAGACAAAATCAAAGAGAGATTTGCGAGGGACTATAAGAATTTAGGGAGACTAGAGCGACTAGGAGATTATGAAGAAGAAAGGGGAACCCCCCCCCATTCAGCTTAACTTTCCAAATCGCATACACATAGCCTTTATACAAGCTTTACACATTACAATCTAATAAAATACAAATCTAATGGATATATTTACCTTGATGAGTATAGACGATTTGGATGAAGAGTTAAGGCAATCTGAGTGATGTGTGCTGATTGGTTGAGAAAGAGAAGTTTGGCGCCTGATTGGATGAGCTAAGGCTCCCATGAACCTGCTCACATCTTTGGCTAGATACATGATTCCCATAATACTTGGCTCAGAACCTTCACATGCTTGGCCATCCTGTTCCGAATTATCTTGGGCGTGTGTGGTCAATGGTAAAGGCACCTTCTTGGTTGCTTCCTTTCCTTGACCAGAATCTCCTAAGGCATCTTCAATATATGCCATCAGATCATAACCTTATCTCTTGAGTCCCAAGCTTTTCACAGACCATCAAGAGGTGTACGGATCATGTGTTGACCTTACACTTTCACCTTAATTTTGCACATTTCTCAAAATTCCTCAAATGGTCGAGTTATGCATTTTTGGGTCGACCTGGTTCATACGGATCCGTACAAGTCCGTACGGTTCGCCAATATTTGCACACTCGACCATTTGCTACTCAAAGCACTCCTAAGCACTTCTTAGACTTTCCCCTAACTTTTCACAAGCTTCAAGCCTCTTTTGGAAACCTTTAAATACTCATAGAGCCTTTCCAGAATTTTCCTGTAAGTCTTGCCTTAACTTTGAAGTAGAACCTTTCTTCACCCAACAACTTCATAATACCATTTCTTCTCTTCAAGTTAACACATCAGACTTTTACAGTCCGGTTAACCGACAAACAACAATAACCTAGGTTACATAATATTAATTAAGAGTGCACCAAGTAGATCTAAGAAAAAGAGGATTAAGTTAAGGGAAAGAAAGAAATGGAAGCTTGAAACCTCCCAACTCCAGTGAGACACGACGGCCCACCACGATTTTGGGACTTTACAGATCCAAGTTGTCCAAACCCATACGAAGGTCCATCGCCAGCAACCATTGAAGGCGAGTCACCCATGGAGACACCCCGCAGCCCCAAACATTGGTTGCGAATAAACCAACTCAAAACCCTAATTGCCGCTCCAACCTTGAGACTCCCGCCGCTCCACAAGTCCGAGGCATCACACACCTCCCTCACTCGAGCGTAGAAGAGAAAGGAACCAAGTCGACGGGGAAACAAACCGGTGGGAACCGCCATCCAGACATGATTGAACCACCAACCCCGAGTACCTTCACGACATCGGAGAGAAGACCCCACCCCGATGATTGACCCGCGTCATTCAGCACCTGACCATCACCCTCAAACGGCGAGTATACAACAATAAATAGACGAGCCACCAGAACAATAGATTCCTAGGGTTTTGCCGCTACAGAGAACCACCCGTTTAGTGGTGAGGAAGGAGAGTCACCGCCAGCTAACTAAGGGAAAGAAGCCCGTCAAAGAGAGCAAGATCCGAGAGGGGGAGAGACCCTAACCCGCACCGGCGGAGGCGCCATAAGCAGTAGAGTCTCCGCCCTTTTGTGAAACGAAGGCTGAGGTTTGAGAGAGAAAAAGCTTTGTGCATGTAGTATACTCGCCTCTCAAAGGCTCTTATGCTGAACTCATATTTCATATTTTTTGGTGGTCATACTATTATCAAAAATTATATTGACCAAAATATATTGTTCTAACCATTGTTTTATTTGGTTTGTTGTTTTGCGACTATCCTTTGGTGATATTGTAGACTCCAACATATCCAAATGGTAAGACCATCCCTAATATCTTTTGTAGTATCAAAAAGAACATTATATGATTTAATGTAATTGTTGTAAAATCAAACAGGACCAATGGTCTACAAGGGAGTCTACCATCTCTTCTACCAATACAATTCCAAAGGTACGGTTTGGGGTAACATTTTGTGGGCACATTCAGTTTCTAAGGACTTGATTAATTGGGAATCACTTGAACCCACTATTTACCCATCTAAATGGTTTGATATCAACGGTACATGGTCCGGTTCAACCGCACACGTACCAGAAAAGGACTATATCCTCTACACCAGTATCACTGAAAACCATACTCAAATTCAGAACTATGCTATTCTACTAGACCTTTACAATCCATATCTCAAGACATGGATTAAACCTAACGATAACCCAATCGTAAGGCCCAACCATTGTGAGAATGGTTCCGCTTTCCGTGACCCAAACACAACTTGGATTAACAAAAAAGATGGGAACTGGAGAATGCTTGTGGGCTCAAAGAAAAAGCGTAGAGGAATAGCTTATATGTACAAAAGTAATGACTTCAAGAAATGGGTCAAAAAAAAATGTCTCCACTCCAGAATAGCTACCGATATGTAGGAATGTCCTGATTTTTTTTTCGGTATCCACCTACAAGAAAACCGTTTTAGACACAAGCTACTATGGTTCAAACACTAAGCATGTGTTGAAACTTAACTTGGACTTGACTAGGTATGAGTACTACACTCTTGGAAATTATGATACCGAGAAGGATCTTTATAAACCTGACGGTACCACTGTTGATGGTTGGGATGGTTTGAGACTAGACTATGGTAACTTTTATGCGTTAAAAACATTCTTTGATGAAACGAAAAACAAAAGAATGTTTTAGGGTTGGACCAATGAATCCAACAATGCTGTAGCAAATACCTTGAAAGGTTGGGCTGGAGTTCAGCTTATCCCAAGAACAGTGTGGTGATCCTTAAGAGGAAAATTTACTTTGTATTACTATATGCATTTTTATTAGGTTAACTAGATCAGCTGATAGGACATATCAAACCAATAATAATTTATATAGTTACAAATATTTTATAATTTAGGGTTTAGTGAAATTTAAAATTTAGACGTAAATACAAGTTGATGTGGAAGTGACATTCAACGTTGGAAGTCTAGTGAAGGCCGAGACATTTGACGCGAGCTGTGCAACAAAACCACTAGATTTATGTAACTTGAAGGGTCAAATGTGATAGGCGGGATTGGACCTTTTGGTCTGATCACACTGGCTACATCTGACCTAGAAGAATACACTCATGTCCTCTTCAGAGTCTTCAAAGATGCTACAACCAACAAGCCTAAGAATCTCATGTGCTCCGATGCCAAGCCGTACGTTGTCCTTATAAGATCCAGAAAACAGAGTGCTTTAAAGATCAATTGAATTCTGGAATTCTCTGTGTTATTAATCTCAAACGAGTGCATGGCTTTTATAGCCTTACAGAGTTTAACTAGAAAATAACGAAATTCGAAATTGCAGGAATACAAATAGCAACAGAAAGACTTATTCAAGAACTGAAAATTAGCTAACTTATTTGACTAAGTCGATAACCAACAAATTCCTCCCCTTAAACTGATAATCTTGAGATCATCAAACCATCAGTTTAACCATCCGTACATTGTACTCCAAGCATGTTCCTTAGCTTCTCAAATTGGTCCAATTTGATCGGTTTGGTCATGATATATGCCACTTGATCACTTGTTCCACAGAACACTAGCTTCATGACTCCTTCACCTGATAAGTTTCGTAGATAATGGTACATGACATCGATATGTTTGGTCCTTCGATGCATTACTGGATTCTTTGAAAGTTTGATAGTTGAACTGTTGTCGAACATGATGTCCACACATTCATCACTAACAACATTCCTTTTAGCCAAATGCAATGACATGCTGATGATGTTGCTGCAACATATTCAGCCTCTGTAGAAGACAAGGTGACAATTGCTTGCTTGCGAGAGCTCCAACAAATCGCAGCACCATTTATTTCAAACACATACCCAGAAGTACTCTTCCTGTCATCTACATCCCTTGCATAACCATTGTCGGTGTAGCCTTCCAGTTGCAGCCTAGATGAACGTTTGTAGAAGACTCCAAATTCCAGTGTCCTTTTTAAGTACCTCAGGATCCTTTTTGCAATCGCCATATTCTCTTCTTTAGGATCAGCCATGAACCGTGCTATTAGACACAACGCAAACATCAGATCAGGTCTAGTCACGGTTAGATACATCAGACATCCAACAAGTTGTTTGTAAAGTGTAGCGTCAATTGTTCTTCTTCCTTCCTTCAAAAGCACAGTCCCTGGAACAATGGGGTTTTTGACTGAGTTGCGGTTCCACATCTTGAACCTCTCAAGAACTTCCTTAGCATACTTCTTCTGGCATATATGTATACCATCATCGCTTTGCTGCACTTCCACTCCAAGAAAATATTTCATCTTCCCCATGTCTGTCATCTCGAATTCTTTTTGCATGGACTGCTTGAAATCTGTACACAGCTTCTCATCATCTCCTGTGAACAGCAGGTCGTCAACGTAAACGCTCACCACCAGAAGCTTGTTACTAACTTATTCAAAGAACAAGGTGTGATCGTAGCTGCTCTTTTTGAACCCCTCCTTCTTAAAGTAACTTTCCAGTCGGCTAAACCATGTTCTTGGAGCCTGTTTTAGGCCATAGAGTGCCTTCCTTAAGCGGTACACCTTGTCTTCCTCCCCTACTTTGATGAACCCTTCAGGTTGATCTACGTAGACTTCTTCCTTCAACTCCCCATATAGAAAAACACCCTTTACGTCTAACTGATAGACGATCCATCCTCTCTGAGCTGCTACAGCTAGAAGACTTCTGATTGTATCCCATCGAGCAACTGGAGCAAAGACCTTAGTGTAGTCCACTCCAGCAGTTTGCGTATAACCTTTTGCGACTAACCAAGCCTTGCACTTCTCCACCTTCCCTTCTTCATTGAGTTTTGTCTTAAATATCCACTTGACACCAATTTTTTCGCTTGAGGTGGTAGCTCTCCCATGTCTGATTTCTTTCTATTGAATCTATTTCCAGCTTCATTGCATCCTTCCATTTCCTTTCTTTCTCAGCTTCATAGAAACTTACTGGATCATCATTGCTGACATCAAGTGCAAAATGTATCCACTGTTCTTCCTCAACCAGTTCTTCTCCGCTCACAAAGTCTTGCATCCAGGTAGGTTGTTTCCTTATTCTCCTTGATGCTTCTCCACGTTCATGCTCATGAGCCTCTTCATTCTCCTTGGTTTCTTCTACATCGTTAGTGTTTTCTGCTTCCACTGCATCATCATTTGCTAACTCTCCTGTTTCAGTACCTCCTTCTTCTACATTTCCTTCCTCATATGTCTCTTCTCCGACACCAACTTCATCATCTCCCCATGATAGATTATTCTGCTTTATTGTCTTTAGATTCCAATCCCATTTAGCATCTTCCTCAAAGATCACATATCTGCTTATGGTGATCTTCTTTGTGATGGGATCATAGAGACGGTAAGCCTTGGATTCGTCACTAACACCAAGTAGAATGCATTTATGACTGCGATCATCAAGCTTGATTCTCCTTTGTTCTGGAATGTGGACATGAGAGACTGAGCCAAACACTCTGAAATAGTCAACCTTCGGTTTGATTCATGTCCATCTTTCTTCTGGTACTTTGTCCTTGATTGACTTGGTGTGGCTTCTGTTAAGAAATGAGCCGTCCATCTTGCTGCATCTGGCCACAATAATCTTGGCATCTCCTTCTCTGAAAGTAGGCATCAAACCATGTTCATGATTGTTTTGTTTCTTCTCTCAGTTACTCCGTTTTGTTGCGGAGTGTAGGCTGCGGTTAGCTGGCGTTTGATCCCTTGATTTTTGCAGAAAGTGTTAAACTTCTCAGAGGTAAACTCGCCTCCCCTGTCTGTTCGTAGAGCTCGAATCACTGTTTTTGCTTCTTTCTCAACAGAGCTCTTGAAGCTTATGAATGTCTCAAAAGCCTCTGTGCTTTCTGCAAGGAATTATATCCATGTTTTTCGAGAAAAATCATCCACAAGTACCATTAAGTACCTTTTCCCGCTGTGAGAAGTTGGTGTGATTGGCCCACAGAGATCAGTGTGAATCAGCTCCAGTTTCTCTGTTGCCCTCCACTTGCTTCGTTTTGGAAACTTTTCACGTTGCTGCTTCCCGATATTGCATACAGTCCATATTTTGTACTCGTCTCTCATCTTTGGCAGTCCTCTTACCATCTCCTTTATCTGCATCACTTGTATGGCCTTGGTGTTCAGATGGCTAATGCTCAGTAAGTTATTGGTCAGGTTTGGAACATAGTAGACATCGGTTACCACTTGTATTATCCCTTCTACCTCAAACCTGATCTTCCCTTTTCCTTGCACCATCATCTTTGAACTGTTTCCCAAATGCACCGAATGCTTGAAACTCTCGTCCAGCTCCATGAACCATCCTTTCTCTCCTGTCATGTGGTTTGGACATCCCGAGTCAAAACCACACACCTCTTTCTTCTGGTTTGTTCATCTCAGCATGAGCCATCAGCAGTAGCTCTTCCTCTTTGTCGAACTCAACGTAGTTCACCCCCTTTTCATTGCTGGTGCATTCAAATTGGTAATGACCTTGCTTTCCACATCTAAAGCAATTCATGGCTGATCTATTCACAAAAGATCAACCTCTTCCTCGTCCCCTGAAGCTACTTCTTCCTCTCTGGTGGTTCCACCTTCCTCTTCCTCGGCCATGCTTAGGCTCATTCTCCACTTGTAAGACTTGTTCTTCACTTCTTTTCTCTGTAACCTTGCTCTCATGGATTTGTAGTGATGCTTGAAGTTCATCTACCGTGATGCTGTCAATGTCCTTAGATTCTTCAATTGAGCATACCACAAAGTTGAAGTTCTCAGTGAGACTTCTCAAAATCTTCTCAACGATTTTTACATCGACCATGCTTTCTCCACAGTTCCTCATATCATTGGAGATTTCCATGACTCTAGCAAAGTATCCAGCAACCCTTTCACCGATTCTCATCTCTAACGTTTCAAAGCTTTTTCCTGGGCCTTTGAAGTTGTGCACGCTTCACTCGAGCATTCCCTTGGTGCTTGATCTTCATAGATTCCCATAATTATTTTGTTGTCTCCTTCTGAGTGATTGTCTTCAAAGTAGTCTTGTCAATGGCTTGAAACAGATAGTTTTTCGCTTTGAGATCTTTGAGCATTGCTTCATCTAGTTCCTTTCGTTGAGTCGGGGTTGGGTTTTCAATTCTTCTCAGTTCATCAAATCCAGGATTGATGACACTCCAGTACTCCTTGGATCAGAGAAGATTCTCCATTATCAAACTCCAATGATCATAGTCTCCATCGAACTTTGGAACGGCAGGCGTCGTGAAATTCTCAGCTTCCGACATCTTGTGTTTTTCCTCTCAAACACTTGTGATTGCTTTTGCGCTGATACCAAATATAAGATCCAGAAAATAAAGTGCTTTAAAGATCAAATGAATTCTGGAATTCTATGTGTTATTAATCTCAAACGAGTGCATGGCTTTTATAGCCTTACAGAGCTTAACTAGAAAATAACGAAATCCAAAATTGCAGGAATACAAATAGCAACAAAAAGACTTATTCAAAAACTGAAAATTAGCTAACTTATTTGACTAACTCGATAACCAACAGTCCTTACTCAGAAATATATTATACGCTTTTGGTTAAAAAAACTACAACTATTTATCAAAGTTGATTAATGGAGTTTCATCTTGAAACTACATGGACACCACACATTTTTCTCTACGTTTTCCAAAATCCACAAATGATAAACAAAATTAAATCCACCTTTTTTGAGATTTAAAACCTTTTTCTTAGATATATATCAACATTTCAACTCTAAAACAGATACCGACACTGACTCCACGGAGAAGATGTACAAATCATCGTTTGCTGGTTTTGTAGATGTCGATCTCGCTGATGGAAGATATCCCTAAGGAGTTTGGTACGTTACAAATGCATTCATTTTGAATAGTTTTGTACTTAAGCAAATGTTAGATGACATAATGATTTATAGAATTTGGCTCTAATTGATAATAAATGCAGATTGATCACTCGGTCGTGGAGAGGCAAAAGGAAAGACAGTGATAACATCTCGAGTGTCCGACCAAGGGCTGTA
Organism: Moricandia arvensis; assembly: GCA_905132765.1. Taxonomy (NCBI): domain Eukaryota; kingdom Viridiplantae; phylum Streptophyta; class Magnoliopsida; order Brassicales; family Brassicaceae; genus Moricandia; species Moricandia arvensis. The sequence continues at coordinate 150,594 of CAJHQP010000291.1, read as the reverse complement.
GGTGTTAAGGCTCATTTGTTTGTCTTCAACAATGGGTCACAGCCTGTGACTGTTGAGAGCTTCAGTGCATTTGATCTTGTTAATTCTTAGCTAATGTTAACTATTACAGTATAAAATTAATCTAGTTAAGATTCAAACTCAGTAACTAATATCACATTAAGAATGAAGAATCAATTTTAGAATCACTAGCCAATCTCATTCTCTTCTAACAGAAGACTCGTCTTACTCTACACATTAATACTTATGGTAATTGTGTAGTGTCAAACTTACTGCAAGTCATATTTCGATAATAATGAAAGAACGGAAACAGATAATGATGAAACATAGACATAAGACCAAATCCTTTTACTGACATAATCTTGAAACAAGATATAAAAATTAGCTGAAACAAAGCAGCAATCTTATCGAAGGGAAGACAAAAAAAAAAGACAAACAAAGATAGATACTTGAAACGAGTCTACTTGATCTTCTTCTTAGGCCTCAACTGCAAAATAATAACAATCAAATGTTAGTCAATGTATTAAGCATACAAGAAGGAAAAAGGAAAAAGGAAAAAAAGAAACAAAAAACAAACCTGGTTGCTATGGCCACACTTCTTCTTCCTACAGTTCACAGCTCTTGGATGAAGACGAGCATAGCACCTAATCGCAGATATATCATTAGTAAAGATTATCTCAAACAAGAACTTTGTAAACATTGAGACATCAAAATCAAACGACATAACAACCAACACAAGCCAAATCAAAAACAAAATTTATCAAACTATATGAAAACACACACGAAAAGATGCATTTTTAGCAATCAGGATTCACAAGCTAGACAATTCAACACATGAGTTTTCAACACACTGCGAATGAACATATAATCTAATATCAATTTTTTTCATAAATGTACCATTCAAGAAAATCATCTGGAAAGATGAAAAATTTGACCAGCTGACAAAGTTTGGAGAATGGAATATTTGATATTGGGAACATTTATAACTTCGCACGCATTGTAACTTGCTTGAGAAGCTAAGTTAATTCCCTAAACCCTATCACAGAACAAACTAAATCTACAAAACATAAAAGTGAAAAGGAATTTGAAAGCTTACTTGCGGCAAATCATCTTGTCTTGGTTGTACTTACGAGCCAAAGCCATCAAAGAAGGCTCAATGATACCTCCCCTAAGCCTCAACACAAGATGAAGCGTGGACTCTGATTACAGACAAAAACAACAATTCGATCTGAGTTTGTGTTTTTATTCAGACAAGACAGTTAATGAATAGAGATGGTTAGAGTACAAAGATTCCACCTTTCTGGATGTTGTAGTCAGCCAAAGTACGGCCATCTTCAAGCTGTTTTCCGGCGAAGATCAAACGCTGCTGATCCGGAGGGATACCTTCCTTGTCTTGGATCTTGGCCTTGACATTGTCGATGGTGTCGGAGGACTCCACCTCGAGGGTGATGGTCTTGCCGGTTAGGGTTTTCACGAAGATCTGCATCTTTGGGGGTTCGTCTTCTATCTTGTTAAACCTAGAAATGAATAGAGGCGTCCGTCTTTATATCACAGTCTTCACTGTCTAGGGTTTTAAGTTGAATTGGGCTGGGCTATTTTGTGTGACAAAAGCCTGTTAACAAAATTGGATTCCATTTGAGAAATTTTGAAAAAGAAATGATTGGTAAACTAATGAGCCTAGATTTCTATAGAATTTGTTGATTTTAATGAGAGATTTGTTAAATTTTAAAAGAGTTTTGTACATTGTAAAATTTATAAAAATAAATTAATATAATAATCTTAAGAATCAAAGAGAAAAATGTAGGATTATCAAGAGGCGAGCTACACGGAGATCTTAAGATCATATTTAATGCAGATCCATTAAGTTGGGTCTTTTAGCGTACGGTCCCTTATCTTTTAACTAAAAAAGCTAAGGGACGTCTTGTAAACAAGAGACCGTACGATAAGAGACCCAATTTAAGGGACTTGCATTAAACATGCTCTAAGGATCCAGAAGTAACAAAAACAGATCAGAAGGATCCCGATATGATTTATCTGCCAGCCACACCATAAAGGTCTTTGTAACATTCCGAGTTGTGATATGTGGAAATGCTTAAGAGAATTGATTTGGCTACCTATGTCACCAAAGTTGACTTACTTTTTCCGTCATACCTCCGTTTAGAACTCCAGGGTTAAGCGTGCTTATGCTGGAGTAGTGAAGGGATGGGTGACCTATCGGGAAGTGATTCGCGATACCGTGCGAGTGAGGCCAAAGCACGGGGAAAGGTCATGTGGTGATTGCAGGGTCAGTAAACAATGATTTCGTCTTGAGACCTGTCATGGGACCTGTCATGGGGCGCAACGAGGACGTTGCGTTCTTTGAGAGGGGGTAAATTGTAACATCCCGAGTTGTGATATGTGGAAATGCTTAAGAGAATTGATTTGGCTAGCTATGTCACCAAAGTTGACTTACCTTTTCCGTCACACCTCCGTTTAGAACTCCAGGGTTAAGCGTGTTTATGCTGGAGTAGTGAAATGATGGGTGACCTATCGGGAAGTGATTCGCGATACCGTGTGAGTGAGGCCAAAACACGAGAAAAGGTCGGGTGGTGATTGCAGGGACAGTATATCATGACTTTCGAGCCTCCCGGTTAACGCACCGACCGTCGGACAGGGGTGGGGCCCACGAGCCCGATAGAGGGATGGGTGACTCACCGGTAGGGGCGGTTGGGGCGTTACAAGTGGTATCAGAGCTGGTTAGCCATCTCGGTTCTGACCCGAGAGGCGTCTTGAGACCTGTCATGGGGCGCAACGAGGACGTTGCGTTCTTTGAGAGGGGGTAAATTGTAACATCCCGAGTTGTGATATGTGGAAATGCTTAAGAGAATTGATTTGGCTACCTATGCCACCAAAGTTGACTTACCTTTTCCGTCACACCTCCGTTTAGAACTCCAGGGTTAAGCGTGTTTATACTGGAGTAGTGAAAGGATGGGTGACCTATCGGGAAGTGATTCGCGATACCGTGTGAGTGAGGCCAAAACACGAGAAAAGGTCGGGTGGTGATTGCAGGGACAGTATATCATGACTTTCGAGCCTCCCGGTTAACGCACCGACCGTCGGACAGGGGTGAGACCCACGAGCCCGATAGAGGGATGGGTGACTCACCGGTAGGGGCGGTCGGGGTGTTATAGTCTTGTCCTATATATATTAAAGGAGAATAATTTTTAATAAGTAACTATTAAAAGAGAAGAATTTTTAATAAGTAACTTTTAAAATGTACTATATTCACAGAATTGCCATTATGCTGATGTGTCAGCACGAGAAGTCTTCTCACACTTTCCATTTGAAATAATCTTCTCTTACTAGACATTTGATTGCATTAATTTAAAATTCCTTATATTAACCAACGGTACCATATAACATAATTTAACTCCTAAAACTTTTATATAACTTAAGTAATTAAATATTTTCGATGATCGAACATGTATTAGATTATCACGTTCGTAAATCAATGTTATAATATATAGTTTTGTTACTTATATCCCGTGAGTTTTCAGAGTGAAATATACGAAAACAATTATTATCCATTATATATTAATCTTGAAGCATTAAACCATGTTTTGGTAGGCACGTGTCATCACTACAATGATTCGTTGAATTCTGAGAAATATAAGTTGGTACATCTAAATATATATATTATACTTTTTATTAACCTAATTATCAAATTAATTATTAGTGTATCAAAGAATATTCTCCATTATTTCCTTAGAAAAAGCCACGGAATTACCTAATATGGTTAACAAATATATGGCAATTAATGATTTGGATAATAAAGATTTGATAACCATTTTTGCATCCTCCATCATTTTAAAAAAAAGTTATATCCTTAAAAGAAATTAAACAATCACATTAAGCATATAATTAAAAATTTAGGTTTTTTTATATGTTATAGTTTAAATTTTTAAAACAATTATTAATTACTAAAACTGTTAGAAATCCACACTAGAATATTTTTGATCAATGCTTTAATTTTTTTACTATAAAAAATACAAATAATCATAAATCATATAAATATGAAGTCTCATTTAATATATATTCAGATTAAATTATATATATATATATATATATATATATATATATATATATATCAATATCATTTGGATTAAAATATATAAGCATGATAATTTCAAAATTACATTGAATAGGAAGCCTCATTTAATAAATATTCATATTAATAACAATAAAACTTTTGTTACAGAAAATATGAAAATATTAATAAAATCATATGATTATGAAGTCTCAATTAATAAATATTCACATTAAAATATACTATATATCTCTGTCAATATTATTTAATTTTAATTATATACCATATAAATAAATATTTTTAAATTTTTTACCAACAAAAATTATTGTAAATAAAAAAGGAACTTTTTTGTTTATGTGATTTTGGGTTCTACCCGAGACCCAATCGGGAATCCAAAGTACCTGAAATGTTTTGTGTATATTAGGTATATTTAGGTATTTCAGATATTTATTTTGTATTTCAAATGTGTTTTCAGTATTACGAATACTTTTTTAAGTTTAGGATCCCTGTTTCAAATTATAGTTTCGAGTTTCGGGTAAAAATTTTAAAAATATATTTTGGGTATTAGGAAATGTATTTAGGTATGTTCGGTTCCTCAATTCAGATTTGTAGTAAACTTTTTTGTTTTTTGGGCATTTGAATATTTTTCAGGTATATTTGTTTTTGTTTTTAGTATTTTTGTATTTCGATATTTTTTTGGGTTTTGGATACTTCAAGTCATTTTCGAGTCCTAAGATCTCAAACCAATTCAGACCGTTATGTATCCAAAAATTATAGGTGTTTGAATTATGGATCAAGACCTCAAAGGGACCGACCAGAATCTGAACCAAATAATTTCAAATATCTAGTTATATCCAAATGTTTAGGATCCGAAAAACCTAGACCCAAAATGAACGGATCCGTACCCGATCAGAAGACCCAATAACCATACCTACTCTCTCATATTATATTTTTGTGTTTATTGAATAAGAGTTGCATTTGTTAAACTCGTGAGATTTAAGATTTGTTTGGTAGATTTTGGTAAATTCAATAGTATAAATTTGCAAAGTGTTTTAATAATTTTTAAGCTAATATTAAATAAAAAAATTATTTTAAATAAGTTTTTTTTTTAAAATTAACAGAAAATATAATTTTACTTTTTATATATGGTTTGCTAAAGTGTTTGTATTAAATTGATTTTGTAAATATTTTGAACTAGATAATGTAAGATGATATAGTATTATGTGATGTATGCTAATTTTTAAATGAGTTTCAAAAATCTATTAAAGTTAATAAAACTAGTGGATTTAAATAATATATCGGCAGTATATTCTTTTTGTTTTATATTTTGTAAGAATATATGATATATCTTGGTTTTTAAAAATAAGGTAAAATTATATAAAAAATTATTTTGATTTGTTTTAAATTTATCTGCCCTTAAGGGCTCAAACGAATGGTGTAGTTTTGGTATAATGTTTTCATAAAATAATTATTTTGTATAATAAATAAAAATATCGATAAGGTATTGTTAGAGAAATCCCCTATATATTAAAAAGACCATTTTTAATAAGTAACCTTTAAAGTGTAATATATTCACAAGATTGTCATTATGTTGATGTGTTAGCACCATAAGGCTTCTCACACTTTCCTTTTAAATAATTATTTTCTTACTAGAGATTGAATTGCATTAATATAAAACTAGGTGACCGGCCCGCACTCTGTGCGGGCATAAACAAATTCAGTTATGGGCTTAATAGTGGTTGAGTTTTGGTAGGCACATATTTTATATCATAAGACCACCGTGTTTGGGGTAAAGCAATGACACATGCAAATGCTGGTACTCTATAATTTACATGGACATGATGGAACAAAGTATCTTCAGTATCATGGTGCAACATATTGTGTGTATGTATAATTGCAACATCATTAAAAATCTTAATATGTATGTTTAATATTTAATTTTATTACTCATCACCATCCATCTGAGAAATCGAAAAGATAAATAATTGTAACAGTTTCTATATTTTCCTTAATTTATTGGAGAAAAATAAAGGTACAATTAAGTACTTTTGGCTACGGAATATTCTAAAAAACTTGTTTGTAAACAACATTCAAAATTTTCGTCTCTGGCTTCCTTTCTTTACCAGTTATTAGGATTTTTAATCCCGATCTCGATTTAACTCTTGAAAGTGCGACGTAGAGCTAACCATGAGAGAACAATGGCATAGACAGAAACAAACCATCGCTTTCTAGTGTTTGGCCTTGACTTTTGTTGATGTTCTGTCTTCGACGCATTTTGAAGGAAAACCTTGTGTCAGGTGGTGTGACAAACATTCTAGGAATCCAGACCTTGTCTCCAGTAATATTGTTTCCGGTTATAATTCTAGCTTCTAACACATGAGGCAGTAATTGAGTAACAATAAGCCTAGTACCATTGCATAAACCATCTGCAAGATCCACGTTACGGAGACACATAATAGGAGGACCAACCCTGAGCTTCAAATTATGTCTAGGCAGTCCAGCCACCTTAACACTGTTCAAAAACTCTGCAGGATATACTACATTTTCTTTTACGTCAACATCGGATGGAATAATACTGTCAGAGCTAAGGTAAACCTTCTCTTCACCTGAAAACACATGTAAATCCTTTTCTTTAGTGACAAAAACGTGTAAGATACTAGAACATAAGCTTAAACAGAAAACATGTTACCTGGAAACTGCGAAAGCATGTAATCATTTATTTTGTCCACTTTATCATTTGTTGGGGTGAGAATGACTCGATGTCTATACAAATCCTTATCTGTTGAGGTTTGAAATACTTGTCTATAAATCTCTTTTGCCATAGTCTCGATAGGATTTTCCCCACAATTTTTCATCAGCAAATCAGAAGGGATGTCAATCTCAACTTGACCGTCGTTAGGCAAATTTATTTTTCCATCTCCAATATCCAAAATCCATTTTGAGAAGGATTGAAGCTCTTTTGCTGCAACATCAGAAAGGCCAGCGAGCAATCTCATGTTCTTTGTTAGCTTCAAAACTTTGCAGTGCTCCCAAAGATATGACGAATTCAGTGCCGCCAAAACTGTCTCTGCTCTACCACCTCCAGGTATAAGTTGTAAAATCTGTCTGAAATTTCCACCGAAAACAACAACTTTACCCCCAAACGGTTTGTTTTAGAAGATCTTAATATATCACGCATAGAACGATCCAAGTCTCGAAACAGTGTCTGCTCATCATAGGCGCCTCATCCCATACAATTAACTTTGCCGCTTTAACTAATTCTGCACGATCTGATCCTGGCTCCATTTTCTTGCAAGTACTGAACTCGTCTGCATCTATCGGAATACCGAATCTGGAATGTGCGGTTCTACCTCCTTCCCACAACAATGCAACAATTCCACTGGATGCGGTATTTAGAATAATCATACGTCTAGATCGGATCGCTGACGAGAGGGCTCTGTATACAAATGTTTTTCCTGTCCCTCCAAAACCATACAGAAAGAACACTCCACCGCTATCATTTAGAAGATGAACTATTGGAAGAATCGTGTCTTTTCACATACTGGACCTCATTAAAGTTCCACTAACTGCAAATCTTGATGAAACAATATAAATTGATTTTAAGCCCATTTTCTATTACCAGTTATTACAGTACTACGATCCTTTATCTAATTTCGTAATTTAAAGCCTATTTTAGTATTTGACAAACAATTTGTTTGTAGTATTTATCACATGTTTTTAGAATATATAAATACCCATAAAAGCCTAAGAAGAGGGTTCGGGACTTATAAAAGTGTAAAAATTATATGATTTATATGTATACATCAAACTTTGTAATTAGGAGGATGAGTTCCAAAGAAAAAAACTTTTTAATCATAAACCATAAGGTCATAACAAAATCAAGAAAAAAACAACTCTCAAGATTCATTGATAAAAATTTTAAATAAAAAAAAAACGATCCAAAGTGCAAACTGCATCACCCAAAGCCTCGCTTCCACAGAGACTCCTTCAAGCCAAACCTTAAACCACTGCACCAACAACTTCTTCTGTGACCACTTTGCCTCCATCACCGCTTGAGAAGACACTTTCCCAATGATCAAGAACGAATCAAGAGAAGACCCTTTCACCAGCTCATTGTTAACCGACCTGAGACAGTCGTTGGTCTTCAACATCAAAAGGATAACACGTGGCAACCTCCTGAGAAGCTCTGAGATTTGAGGAAAATACTGTGATGAATACATTTGTAGCTCTGACCGGTCTTCTTTAGTGCCTTGATACCCTGAGAAACCATCATGGGCTTCGATTCCAGCAGCAATTGCATCACGTAATCCCTTGATACCCTGAGAAAAAACATAAGATTAAGAAAAAGAATCACTCACTGAGAGAAAGAGAGGAGATGTTTAATATTGACAATGCCACAAACCTGACTGTGGTTGTAAGCACCAGTAGCTTTTCCGGGAATCTGGTCGAGAATATTTTAAGCACGGTCAATAGAATCAGAACTGATAAAAATTGCAACATCCATTGTTAAACAAAATCTTGTACCACCTGAAGATAAACAACTCAAAGGCTAGAAAAATTAACCACTTTTTTTTGGTACCTGAACAAACCATGTGTAGCACTCTCGTCCAACAAAGCTATGTGGGAACACAAAACAAGAACCTGAGACAATGGATGTCACAAGTTAACTCCTATCTAACACATGGAACAAACCAGAAGTGCCATCAAAGGTCATTTACTTACCTCTCTGGAGAATGTTATAGGCTTTTGGCCAAGAGACTGAGGATTTTCAATATTACAGTAGATAATCTGCCAAAAGAGTGAGTTAGAATCAATTTTTAGGACTACATAATAATTAAAACATACCTCATCGAAGGGATAAGCGTCTTTGTTAGTCTTCAAGTCATCTTGCAACCTCTGCGAGGTTGGAAGAGAAGAAAGCAAAAATGATCAAAGCACTTACCCAACTTTACAATTTAAAGGAAAAAGATGATTGCTTTTACCTAAGCAATGGTGACAATGATTTAATCTTTCGACATTGACCTCTATTATATGAAGTGAATCATATAGGTTTGTAACGACGCCAAGAAAATATTTATAAAATAAATAATGGAACCGTTTAAGTAAAGATATTAATTTTTATTAGAAGAAAATTAAATGTATGATATGATTTTAACTTGCGCAAGTAATCAGTATGATTTACCGTATTTTTAGTAAGGGATAGTAGTAAATATATGTATTAATTAATATTCTTGCGCAAGTAATCAATATGATTTACCGTATTTTTAGTAAGAGATAGTAGTAAATATATGTATTAATTAATATTCTTGCGTAAGTAATCAATATGATTTACCGTATTTTTAGTAAGGGATAGTAGTAAATACATGTATTAATTAATATTCTTGTGCAAGTAATATTAATTACAAACCTTATTTAGTAAGTATTCAATGCATTAAACAAATAAATTATCGGATAGTAGTAAATTATGTATTAATTAATATTCTTGCGCAAGTAATCAATACTCCCACTGTTTTTTATTGTAGGTAGTTTTAGCCAAAAATGTTTGTTTCACAATGTAAGTAGTTTTCATATTTCAATGTACTTTTCACATTTATTGGATATTGTGTAACCAATTAAATAATGTTAGCCTTTTTATAATTGGTTGAATTTATTGATTTAATATTATTTTTAAAGATCAATAACTTTTTTAATATTAGTACTTTTATCTAAAACTACCTACAATATGAAACGGAGGGAGTATGATTTACCGTATTTTCAGTAAGGGATAGTAGTAAATACATGTATTAATTAATATTCTTGCGCAAGTAATATTAATTACAAATCTTATTTAGTAAGTATTCAATGCATTAAACAAATATCGGATAATAGTAAATTATGTATTAATTAATATTCTTGCGCAAGTAATCAATATGATTTACCGTATTTTTAGTAAGGGATAGTAGTAAATACATGTATTAATTAATATTCTTGCGTAAGTAATATTAATTACTTTCCTACTCCTTCAACATGTCTTATTTTCTTTTAGTAAGTATTCAATGCATTAAACATATAAATATTCTTGCGCAAGTAATATTAATTACTTTCCTACTCCTTCAATCTTTCTTATTTTTTTAGTAAGTATTCAATGCATTAAACAAAATAAGGTTAGTATTTATAGGGCTTCCCTTTTTTGTTATGTCGATGAGAAAAATAAATCAAAAATGAATTTCCAAAAAATCAACCAATAGAATCGCGTTATTTCGGCTGAGAAGGGCTCTGTGTGCGTCACGTGTCAATTGCTTCGATTCCAGCAGCAATTGCATCATGTAATCCCTTGATACCCAGAGAAAAAACAGAAGATTAAGAAAAGGAATCACTCACTGAGAGAAAGAGAGGAGATGTTTAATATTGACAATGCCACAAACCTGACTGTGGCTGTAAGCACCAGTAGCTTTTCCGGGAATCTGGTCGAGAATCTTCTAAGCACGGTCAATAGAATCAGAACTGATAAAAATTGCAACATCCATTGTTAAACAAAATCTTGTACCACCTGAAGATAAACAACTCAAAGGCTAGAAAGATCAACCACTTTTTTTTGGTACCTGAACAAACCATGTGTAGCACTCTCGTCCAACAAAGCTATGTGGGAACACAAAGCAAGAACCTGAGACAATGGATGTCACAAGTTAACTCCTAACTAACACATGGAACAAACCAGAAGTACCATCAAAGGTCATTTACTTACCTCTCTGGAGAATGTTATAGGCTGTTGGCCAAGAGACTGAAGATTTTCAATATTACAGTAGATAATCTGCCAAAAGAGTAAGTTAGAATCAATTTTTAGGATTACATAATAATTAAAACATACCTCATCGAAGGGATAAGCGTCCTTGTTAGTCTTCAAATCATCTTGCAACCTCTGCGAGGTTGGAAGAGAAGAAAGCGAAAATGATCAAAACACTTATCCAACTTTACAATTTAAAGGAAAAAGATGATTGCTTTTACTTGAGCAATGCTGACAATGATTTAATCTTTCGACATTAACCTCTATATATATGAAGTGAATCATATAGGTTTGTAATGACGCCAAGAAAATATTTATAAAATAAATAATGGAACCGTTTAAGTAAAGATATTAATTTTTATTAGAAGAAAATTAAATGTATGATATGATTTTAAATTGCGCAAGTAATCAATGTGATTTATCGTATTTTTAGTAAGGGATAGTAGTAAATATATGTATTAATTAATATTCTTGCGCAAGTAATCAATATGATTTACCGTATTTTTAGTAAGGGATAGTAGTAAATACATTTATTAATTAATATTCTTGCGCAAATAATCAATATGATTTACCGTATTTTTAGTAAGGGATAGTAGTAAATACATGTATTAATTAAAATTATTGTGCAAGTAATATTAATTACAAATCTTATTTAGTAAGTATTCAATGCATTAAACAAAAAAATTATCGGATTGTAGTAAATTATGTATTAATTAATATTCTTGCGCAAGTAATAATATGATTTACCATATTTTCAGTAAGGGATAGTAGTAAATACATGTATTAATTAATATTCTTGCGCAAGTAATATTAATTACAAATCTTATTTAGTAAGTATTCAATGCATTAAACAAAAAAATTATCGGAAAGTAGTAAATTATGTATTAATTAATATTCTTGCGCAAGTAATAATATGATTTACCGTATTTTCAGTAAGGGATAGTAGTAAATACATGTATTAATTAATATTCTTGCGCAAGTAATATTAATTACAAATCTTATTTAGTATGTATTCAATGTATTAAACAAATAAATTATCTGATAGTAGTAAATTATGTATTAATTAATATTCTTGCCCAAGTAATCAATATGATTTATCATATTTTTAGTAAGGGATAGTAGTAAATACATGTATTAATTAATATTCCTGCGCAAGTAATATTAATTACTTTCCTACTCCTTCAACATGTCTTATTTTTTTTAGTAAGTATTCAATGCATTAAACATATAAATATTCTTGCGCAAGTAATATTAATTACTTTTCTAATCCTTCAATCTGTCTTATTTTTTTAGTAAGTATTCAATGCATTAAACAAAATAAGGTTAGTATTTGTAGGGCTTCCCTTTTTTGTTATGTCGATGAGGAAAAAAAATCAAAAATGAATTTCCGAAAAATCAACCAATAGAATTGCATTATTTCGGTTGAGAAGGGCTCTGTGAGCGCCACGTGTCAAATGTACTTCTCATTTAATAGTAAGGAGGATATTATATTAACCAGCAATACCATATAATATAATTTAACTCCTAAAGCTTTTACATAACTTAAGTAATTAAAAAATTTCGCTGATTGGACATGTATTAGATTATCACGTTTGTAAATCAATGTTTTAGCATATAGTTTTCAGAGTGAAATGTTAGATAACAACTATTATCCCTTATATATTAATCATGAATCATTACAACATGTTTTGGTAATCACATATTATCACTACGATGATTCTTAGAATTCTTAGAAAATAGGTTAGCCTATCTAAACATATATTATACTTTTTACTAAACTAACTATCTAATTAATTATTAGTGTATAAAAGAATATTCTTCATTCTTTCCTTAGAAAAAGTTAGGAAATTACCTAATATGATTAAAAAATAAATAACTATTAATAATTTTGAATAATAAAGATTTGATAACCATTTTTGTATATTCTATCATTTTATTTAATTTTATATTCTTAAAATAACTTAAACAAGCATATAATAAAAAAATTAGATTTTTTTCTTATATGCTATAGTTTGAATTTCTTTTAACGATTATAAATTACTAAGACTTTAAAAAATCCATATTGGAATTTTTTACCAATGGTTTAACATATTTATTATTAAAAAATACAAATGATCATAAATTATTTAAATATGATCATTTAATTATAAAAATTAAATGATCAAATTATTTCAAAAATACAATTCTTCATATCGAAGTGAGATGGTGAATTATAATTTTTGAATGATATCATTAAAACCCAATGTAAATTAAATAGATATAAAAAAATATCAACAAACATAACATTATTCATCAAACTTATATTGACGGTCCATGATTATACGTTTGAGACTTATGACATGATTGTTGAACGATCAAATATAATACTCAACAATTATAAATATATAAATTTCACTCCGCGCATGCGCGCCGATAATCATCTAGTATAAAGTAAATTGTATGGTATAAAGTTTTGTTTATAAATGTATAATAGATAATAGGATTGACTAAACCACAAAATATGATATGTTAGTCACATTACCTTTTATTGTTAGAAAATTATAAGGTAAGACCAAACAATAGTTAAGTCTAATGAAATGGTGCAACAACTTTGTTTAATTAGATTTTCAAAAAGATTATCTTTTAATAGTATATATGCGTCATTATATGAGTAAAAGGAACACAATTGTTGTTAGAGAAAATTATAATAATATATTGGTAGGCGAAATTTAAGTAGAACCATATATTCATTAGCTCCTAATGAAAGAGTCCAAACAACCTTGTATAAGCAAACATTTTTCAGAATGCTTCTCTTTTAATAGTATTAATAGATATACCACATTTTTTAAAATAATTTACGTCATCAGTTACTTCTTATAGTGATTATAAAATTAAATAAACAATTGGTAAATAATATTTATGATATTATTTAAAATGAATTCCATAATTATTTAAAAGCAATAGTATATATTTTAAATTTCTTATTTTGTAAGGGTATTTGCTAAAAATACTACATTTCTTGTACCATATTTCATTTATACCTTAATCACTTTTACCATTAAAATTTAAGTAGGAAAAACAACATTGTATCCCTAAATAATTAAACCTAAAACTAAGCTCTTTCTTCCAGGATTTATTCAAAGCATGAGTTCCGTATCTCAAATTCTCTATGCGGTCAAATCCGACAAGTTTTGATGAAGCTGGCGAGTTCTCCGGCAAGATTTGACGAAGCTGACGAGTTCTACGGCGAACCTAACAAACTCTACAAACTCAGACGAACAAGACAATCTCTATGACGACATAAGAAACATTAACGAAGATGACAAGATAATAGATAGTGATTTTCGCATCTTTTTATTTATTTATTTTAGGTTGATTTCTCAAAATCGATAAGTTTCTGAGAAGGGAGATGAAGTTTTTCTCATGAAGTTTAAAATCTCAAATTTATTAAACCTTACAAATATTTATCCATGAAAGTGCTTATGTATTATCGTTTTTGATATATCTTGTTGATCCTTCCTTCTTTGACAATTTTTATGTTGAATATATATTTTTTTTCCTCTTACTCTTATATTCTTATAATCAGATTATGATGATCAAAATATATTCGATAATGGAAAATAATAAATAGAATTCACTGGAATTTCATAATTGATGATGAACGACGATTTTCTCTTAGTATCATTCATGAAGATATCAAATACAATGATTTGATTGAGGTTGTTTTAGAAGATTTTGGAATTGATGACAACAAAAACAATGTAAATCTTAGCTATGTCCCACCTTCAAAATTGAACTTTGGTACACAAAAGCTTCCTCTAATATTTATTAGGAATGATCGCCAAGTAACATCATATCTGAACAAACTTCAAGTAATAATTGATGTTTTTGCATTTTGAAGTGCATGTTTTTCGAGTTAAATTACAGTGAATCTTGTTGTTGGGAGTGAGTGCTGATGCGTAGAAATAATGTGTGACTGGCATTCGTTCAGATTTTCAAGATCGACGAGGTTGGGGAGCTGTTTGAAGAAGCAAGAGGAACTCTACACAAGAACGTGGTATGTGATCAAAGAATTACAGATTTATAAAGCTTTATAAAAGTTGCTGAGTTGGCTTCTTAACACCATATTCTCTCTCATATTATTCATACATCTCTTACATTAAAACAATTGTATATCTCTCCTAGTATTTGCAAAGTTGAAGAGGTTAGTTGGACATCTAAGTGAGTTTGGCTACAATCTTCTTTTCTTCACAGAAGAGTGCGATGTGGAGAAGTCTTGATGTTCTCAGATTATGTTAGTAATGACAATTTTTTTGTTGTGAACAAGGAATTATCTCTAATTTTAGATGAGAGTTGTATATAGTCCTCTTAACTCATAATCTTCCCCTTTCCATGAAATAGCCTGTTATTTTCCAGCTAAGTAATTGAGATTACTCTTTTTGTTTCTTGTAATAGTAATCAAGTTTGGTTAGGTTGACGCTGAATGGTCTAGATTTTGTGTCAATACTCATGTGACCAAAAGGATTACAAGAACGGAAACTTATACGAAGAGAGAAAAAGAAGGAAAATAGCACATTGGTATCCCAAACTCAAGCAAAGAAACATGTTGTTCTCATGTTCTCATTGTGCTTTCAGTGTCTAAATTATGAAGATAAGTAAGGAGTCTGTATCAATTCGTTGGTGCTAAAATTGGTTACATTTTATGTCGTACTTTTATGTACTGACTTATATTTGGTTAAATAGAAATTTCTGAAATTTTGTAATTAACGTTATAAAATTTGTGAACTCCGAACCATCAATTTTTGTTCATTTGGATTTTTGAATATAGTGGTTATTTGTTTCAGTTTATAAAACTAATAAGAACTGAGTTTTACAAGTCCAAACTTTGTTGGAGCTAAATTCAAATGATTTACAAAGCTTTGTAAACCAGTTTATAAATATTATAATCAAATTATAGACTCCAAAGATATTTTATAAACTATTATAAATCAATTTATAAATCCTTTCTTTGAAACACTCAATTTATAAACTTTTATTAATCAATTTATACACTCTTGTAAATTTAATTATAATCTCTTCTATATCAGTCTATCGGATTTTATAATCAATTTATGAAATCTTATAAAATTTTATAAATGATATATAAGTTTTTATAAATCCTTATAACTGATTTATATACTCTTATAAATCAATTTATTAACTCTTATAGATCGATTTATAGACGCGTATAAATAAAGTTATGAGTAGTGGTTTTTAACTAGTTATATACTAAAAATGACTCACTTAATAACACTTTCATAATTCTTTTTATCTAATTAAAAATATTTGCAAATTATTTTATAAACATTTATGAAATATTTTTGTTATCAATGATTTATAATAGCTATACACAATTTATAATCCTTATAAATGACTTAATCCTTAAAAAAATTATAACCAGTTTGTAAGCCTTATAAATCATTTATAAATGTTTATAAATATTTTATAAGCCCTTATATAACTTTATAAATCAACTTATAATTTTTTTTATAAAGTAACTTACAAATCCTTACAAATCAGTTCATAAATTCTTATAAATTAATTTATATTTATAAACTAACTTATAAAATCTTATAAAACCAGTTTATAATCCCTCATATGTTAATTTATAGACTCTAATAAATCAATTTATAATCCCTTATAACTTAATTTATAAACCCTTATAAATTAATTTACAAACCCTTATAAATTAATTTATAAACCCTTATAAATTAATTTATTAATCCTTAAAAATTAAAGATCAATTTTATAAAAATTTATAAATCAACTTATAAACATTATAAATCGTTTTATAAACCCTTATAAAGTAACTTATAAATCCTTACAAATCAGTAGCCAATTTATAAACTTTCTAAATCAGTTTATAAACATTTGTAGATGATTTAACTCTTTCAAATGTTTTATAAGTTTTTTCAATGTACATTTATACAGTTAAAATATATTTATGCACATATATAGATCAGTTATAAATCTTTTTAAATTTTTTTATAAGCCCTTATAAATTATTTTATAAATCGTTATAAATGATTTTAATACTTAAAGATGGCTTATAGTCCTTATAAGTGATTATTATTCATTAAAGTCATTCTAAGCATCCAAAGATAAGGTTTCCTCTTAGCAGATTATACAAGCTTCTCACTTTGTACTTGTTCCCCCTTGTTTAGCATATAAAGATAAGGTTTCTTCACTCTTTTGAACAACGGTTTTGTTTTGTTTGATCTTCCTCACAAGCTAAGCATGTTGTCAGAAAAAAATTCTAGCACCTCATATAGGTTGATCAGATAATGTAAACCAAAGATCTTCCCCCCTCGTTTCATGAGGCAATAGAACATATCCCTTGAAAATTGAACTCTAGTCTTTCTAGCCAGCTTCATAATGCATCCAATGTGTGAGTTCTCTATCTGATCAAATTTTTCTTTCCTAATATATCAGCAACCTTATAAACATACTCCATATATGAATGTTGGATAATAACTTTTGGATCGTCTGGTAGTTCTGTTCTAGCTTCATAAATTCCTGACAAAGAATATATGATAATACAAGACAAGACTTCTCAAGATTACACAATAATATGTTATTTTATAGACATATATGATCAACTCTTGTTTAAAAAGTTCTTATAAAACTTTGTAAAACTTTGAGTTGTATTATCAACAATATCCTGAAACCCATACTTATAAAAGATTATAATTCTGTAAAATGCAGTGTTCACTATTGGAAATTTTTTTTAACCAGAACTATTCAAATGACAAGTCTAAATCAAAATTTCTAGATAACAAAAAGAAGAAAATCCTAAAATTACTTGAATCCAAATTTATAAAGAGTTATAATTTTTCAAAAACTCAATGTGGGTTATCTAAACTCTTTCTCTTAGGTCGAACCATTCAAATGAGAAGTCTAAACCAACTTTCTTTGATTTTTTATAGTATAAATTAAGAACAACATTAAAAAACATCACTTGGAACAAAAAAAAAAGAATACATAAATTAAAAATACAAGTTGTGAATCATGTACATGGGCCGACATTTTGAGGTTTTGAGTCTCGATTTTCCGTAATCGCTCTTGTCATCGGCTACATGAAAGAGAAAATGGATCTCGTAGCCATATGTTTTTTATAGAGATGACAATGTTTGGAAGAAACTTAGAAAAGTTAGGGTCACTTTAATCATTTACCCATTAATGATTTATGAAAATGATCATCTATTGGAGGCGTAAAGATGAATAATGGTAGTAAACATAGTGTAAAAGTAAAATTTTCCCTTTTTGTAAAAGTAGATAAAACTTTGTAGATATAAAACATAAGTAGTTTGCATAGAAGTTTTTTTGCAGAATAAAAATATTATTAAAATTATCTACATATGTTTATCTATATTCTATTATTTTATATCTTAAATATAAATTATAATACCATGTATATATTATATTTAATAAAATCATAGACATGAGCGGTATACAAATGTAATAAAGAAATACGTTCGTATCATTTTCAATTCTCATTTGAACATTGAAAATATAGAAATTCCAATAAACAAATGAATATATTTTTTTTTTGTTATTAATTTGTTTGTTTTACAAGTTTATAATAAATAATATATAATATTTTTTTTCTTATGCATTATAACTATGGCAATGAATATATAGTTATTATCTTACATTTTCATGTTCTATAACTGAATTATGTTTTAATTAATTTTGTGTTATGTCATTAAGAAAGATCCATCTCACATTTTTTGTTAGCCATGTCATCATTTTTTTTATAATAAATGTAGTGATGACACATGATTACAAATCACTTAGTAAATAATGTCTAGAAAATTATTCTGCATTGAAGGCACATATATACTAAGGGTTTGATTGATAGAGCATTAACATAACCATTATGCTCTCTATTATCCAATCAACATTTACTTCAGAAGCATTTAAAAGAGCATTTAATAAATGCTAATGCTCTCCAAATGCTCTAGGTTCAATGCTCTCATATAAAGCTTTTGGATGAGCATTTGCATTTAGAATATATAAAAATTAAAAATAATTATATATAATTGATTTATTTTTATTTTTAATATAAAAAATATTTTTATAATAAAACAATATAAATTTATATTTTTAAAAGATAAAACTTGCAGTTAAATATTTTAAACTTTTTGTAAAGAACAAAATTTCACATTTAAAGTATAATATAATTTATATAATTACACATATCATTCATTATTTAAAAAAAAAACAAGCATAAAATAAGATATATATTTATTTATATATGAAACATATATATATTATTTAGAAACTAATAAATAAATTATATATCATATATTAATTTTATAATAATTTTATATATGAATCATTTACTACTCTACAAATAAATATTGATAATTTATATAGAAATTTTATAATTTATTTATTTATATTTTGTTCTTTTATTTTATAATATTAAAAATTATGTTATATCAAATATAATTTAATTTTTTAACATAAATTTTACATTTTTGTAAACAATAATATTTCACATATAAAATATAATATAATTTAAAAAATGAATAAATTTTTTATTTGTAATAACAAATAGATTATTAATATAGTATATATAGATATTATTTTAAAACGAATATATTATATACTAACTTCTATGATAATTTTTAAATTATATACTGCTAATGCTCTACCAATCACTTTATTAAAAACTTTAATGAAAGCATACAGCTTCTGCAGCATACTGCTTCTACAGCATTCTGCTAATGCTTTATCATTTGTTATACCAATCGAGGCCTAAGTAGAGATGGTAATTGATAACAAAGACCGCGGCCTGACATGTAAAGGACTGCTGCAGGGCGGATTTGGGCTGACATTTGGTAAGGCCAAACAAGAGCAGACCTCGCGGGCAGGTGTTGTGCGGGATTGGGCTATTGGCAGGATGGGCCACAAGTGGACTTGCAGGTAAACCTAAAGCGGTCTCTGGCTTTAGCTTCTGAGGAGATGGGAAATGATAAGAAGAATGTGTGGGAGAAGCCATGAATGCAAGGGTCCGTGCAGGTGCTTACCAAAGATGATAAGGAACTTGAATTCGAAGTCATTAGAAACTTGAGGAAGAGATGCGTTGAGAGCGAGCGTCAGATCTTTGTGGCATTGGAAGCTTTCCATCTTGATTTGCAGGAACAGCTCAATCAGTACATGGATAAGAGACGTTGAAGTCTTATGTAACCATCTTATCGTCGTGGTAAGGCTGTTGGACTAATTGCTTGTGGCACTCCTCTCAAGTTATAGTCTTCAAAAAGTCTTCAAATTTACACAGTTTACAGTTTGATTTGGTGAAGTTTACTGTTTAGTTAGGTTTAGCTGATCGCTGTACGTGGTTCTCTACTAGTTTTTAGATGCAATGCAATGATCCTCTTTTTATTTGGATTACTGTTGATTTCTCTGGACTGAAGTTTGTGGGCTTTGATTACGTCTTGATAGTGTTAGTGGCATGAGCCTGGTTTTTAACTATTTCAACTAAGTTTGCGCATATTTCAACTAATGTGGCATTTGGTTTGAATAATTGTCCAAGCAAAGGTTGCAGGTTCCCCCTCTGCTGGTTGCAGGTTCATCTCAAGCTTCTCCTCAATTTCACGTAGTCTCCCAACACAAATAGTTCCGTTTGGACCAAGCTCTTTACGTCTTAAGTTGAAGCAGAGGCAAGTGTAGACCAGTAGCATCAGTGACATAATCACGAGGCCCGACTAATTCTCAATTTGGACCCTGTGCTAATCTTAAGAACAATACACATAATTTGTAAAAAAAAGGGCCTCACTCTTTTTTGAAAAGACCTAAACTCTAACTAAAAAATTGCTAAAAAACTTGGACCCTTTTGATCAAAAAAACAAAAGACCTGGACCCATATGTAGTGATCTTGATCTTGTGTTGTATGATTTCTTGCTCCACAAATTTGCACATTTGTACTTGTTTGTTTTTAAAATATATATGTCCCACATGCCGATCCGCTAAGGCCCATAACATTAGCGGGACGAGTTTGGTCACACATGTTGAAGACCGCGGCCCAAACAAGTTGACTCGCAAAAGTCCAAACAAAATAAAACCTGTAGCGGGGTGGAACGGACTGGGACGGGAAAGTCTAATTGCCATCTCTAATATTACAATGTCTAGTTTATCCTCTTTCACTTGATATCACAAATTTAATTTTCAGTTAAGATCTAGTGTCCAACCCAAGATTTATTTAAACCTAGGTCAAGTTAAAAAGTGTATTTTCTTATTTATTATAGATATTATGACTTGAAAATTATTATTTTGTTATACAAATAATTTGAACTGTATCAAAAGTGACATGACTATGTAAAGAGGGGGAGGTATGGCTCGTTAGAAAAAAATTAAAATGATCAAAAGAGATTTGATGTGGACCACGACCCTATTTAAAGAAAAAAATATGATGAAAATGGAGGGTTGGACTTGGAGACGAGAGAGAGCACCGAAGTTGTAACCAAATCTGCTACAGATCAGATGTCTTCACACTTTATTTAGTGTTGCAAATAGGTCTTCCCGTTGCGTCCCGGATCGTTGTGGGTTTTTCTTCAAGTGAGTCATGGCGGGCTGTTCCAAGCGGAACACGGTATCTAGAAATCAGTGACTAAACCCACCCTGCTAGGTGTACATACTTTCATAGAATAACTTACGGGATGACTGATTTTCTATTGCACATGTTCCAACGAACTACCTGTAAGGCTGCAAGTTGCAAATAAGTCTAGAATCTAACTCATTGTGTTGTTGGTTGTTTCAAACAACTTGTTAGTAAAACAATGTAAATAATGTTCATTAAGAATATATTTGCCACAAGTCATTATTTCATGAATGTCACGTAATCAATGCAAATAAGTAAATGCAAAGTTCAAAGATGTTAAGTCTTAACGAAATAAATTATTAAGAAAACACTATAACAAAGTCATGAATCTCGAATGCAAATTAAAACATAAACCAAACAATTTCAAATGATAATAAAAGCAACATCAAGATAACATACCAAGCTTCTTTGTCTTCTTCTTCAGCATTGACAATGGATTCGGATGATGGTAGTGTCTCATCTTCAGCATCAACTCCATCTTCTGCAAGTATCAGAAATATAAAAATAAAATCAGACAAGATAATAATAAATAGTGTGAATGGTAATGTGAACAATTTACCATGTTCATAAGTTTTATATCCTTTTAGTCAATTCCTAGTATATATCAGAGATTGCACATTCTTTGGAAATAGATGGCTTCAATATTTTTTACGAACTCGCGATCCAATACTAAATGATGACTCTAAAGCCACTGTTGTTATAGGATACTAAACCGATCACAAGACATTGCAGCCAAATCACTATACCGATGAGTATTAACTTTCCAGAATTTGAGAATGTCCAAGCTCCATAAATTATTAATGTCCAAAGGTGGTTCATTAAGATAAGATTCTAGGGCTGTCTTTCCACTCGCAACGCCGCTGACTTTGCGAAATGCAAAAAGACCCTATGAAGGTGTTAAAAAAATCAGACACCCATTTTTAAAAAATAGGGTGACCAACGATTTTTTATTTTTTGTATAAGGTGGTAAAAAGATAAAAAAATTAGACACTCACATCGTAGTTATCAAACAATCACATTGATCCTTCAACTGGAACTATTTGTGGAACCGCCTCACGTGTCTGTAGAAGATGAGTTAGTCTTTGACTGTTTGTCGTAAGACTCAAACAAAGTACTGAGCTTCTTGCGCAAGTACTTCAACTTTGCATCACGTGTACTCAGGTCGGATTCAGGCCGGGTCCTATCAGGTTCGGGTCCTTCGGGTCTTAGATATTTAGACCCAATAGGGTAATTAGAATTTGTCGGTTCGGGTTCGGGTCATGTCGAGTCCGGGTCGGTTCGGGTCTTAGATAGTTGGACCCAATAGGATAATAATTTTTTTAGTTCGGATTCGGTTCAGATCCGGATCGGGTTCGGTTCGGGTTCTGCCCGAAATTTACCCAAAAACACACAAAAATAATCTGGAAATATTTAAAATTTCCAAAATATCCAAAATGTTACCAAAAATATGACCCGAAAACATGAAAAATACCCAAAATTTATTCGATTAGTTGAACTATATTTTTAAAATCTAAAATTTTACATGAAACCCAAAATATACCAAAAACTCAAACCCGAAACTTTAAAAAATATCCTTAATAACAAAAATATACTAAAACACCCATATATACTTAATATATATTACAAGTTTTGGGTATTTCGGGTACCCTATCGGGTCTCAGGTTCGGGCAAGGTCCAAGACCGGCGGGTCCTCCACAACAAGATCCAATGGGGTAAAATGACATTACCCGTACCCGACCCAAACCATTTTTTTTTTGGGTCGGTTCCGGTTCGGGTTTCCTGGTCCGGGTAAAATGCCTATGCCTAAATGCTACAATTGCTAAAACACCACTAACTTCATCCCAATACTACTATCTCTTTGAAAATCTCATCTTCACTTTCTTCATTCATTCGAAGCCAATCATAAATCTTCCAAACCTGATAGAAATACAAGTTTTCAGTTGGGTAATTAGAACCTGACATCAAACGTGTGATCTCGACAAAAGGCCTAAGAAACAGCATATCTCCTCAGCTCGTGTCCACTCCTCATTAGTAGGTGCCATTTTATAGCTTCTCTTATCAAATGTCTATAACTTAACAAATGCTTTACAGTACTTGATGGCTCTTTCTAGCATATAGAAAGTTGAATTCCATCTTGTCTGCACATCCAGTATCAAGCCCGCATCTTCTTTTACAGACACAACAACCACACATTTTTGGAACAATACTTCACGCGTTTCCGATGATGTTACTTACTTAGTACTCTCTCTTACTTTGTGCAAAAAATCTCCAATAACCTTCAAACCATAAGGTTAAGTATGTGAGCTTCACATCTTACATGAAAAATTCTCCTCCACACAACAAATCATCCTTCAACATCAGCTAAGTATTGACAATATCTTGCATCGAGTTTTTACTTGTAGCATTATCTAATGTGACAGAGAACACTTTTCTTTCAATTCCCTACTCAGCCAGTGTTGCAATGAGCTGCATCACAACATTCATACCTGTATGTGGTGGTGGTAAAGCACAAAACGTCAGGATCTTGTTGTTCAACCTCTAATTCCGATCAATGTAATGTGCTGTCACACACATGTATCCTTCACATTTCAAAGAAGTCCAAAAATCAGACGTGAAAGAGACTCTCCCAAGAAGACTTGCTAAATCCCTCTTCAGTCTCTCTCTCTCTCTCGATTTCATACAATTAATACACATCTGCTCTCGCTGTGTTTCGACAAATGATCTTGATATCATCATTCAAATACTTCCATGCTTCTCTCACGTTTCATACTCCACGTAAGAGTATGGTAGATCATGCTGGACTATTGTCTTAACAACAAGCTTCCTAAACACAATATGATCATACTTGCGAGATACTTTCCCCTCAACATTGAGTTGTTGCTGATTTTCGGTATTCCTTGGATTCTTTTTTACATTTCACACCATGCCTTCTCAACCCAGTTGTTCCATGCGAGTGGGAATGCTATGCATACTCATGTTGAAATGATTACATACGGCTTTCATCTCTCCACTAGGTTTATCAACCACATGAAAGTCAGTCCACACATCTGATCTTTGCCTATTCTCCCTATCATCTGAACTGTTTTCATCCTCTTCCAACTCATCTCCAACCAATTCATCATCAAAATCCGGTATCTCCTCTTGGATCTTCTTCTTCTTTTGTGTCTGACTAGATGTGGCCTTTTCTTTTGCGGCATTTCTTCTCCCTCCACGAGTCACAAATTTCAATGGAACCGACTTCTTCTGACTACCCGCTTGTGAGGACGATCCAATACCACCATCTATAGTGGATTGGAACATGGGTTTCCTCGAAGTTGCTCCAAAACTGGTTTGTCTCTGAGGCTTGCTTGTTTAGGTTGGTTGAGTGATTTCAACATCAGAATAATCTTCACCATCCTCTATACTGATGAGCTTTCTTTTGCTTCCCTGCTTCTTTCCATCATTACTGCCATCATCTACCTGATCAGCGACATCAACAGCTACATCAAGTTTAGCTAAGATATTTTGAGTCTCCAAGTCACATTGGCGACCAGTTAGTATCTATCTCATGATCTCCTGAGTCGCCTATTGATCCCATGGTCCCTCAAGTTTCTTTGGTTAAGTTTTTTTTTCTGCTCAAAGCACGTCAGTATCTTTGTGTAATTCTGTTCTATGACCTAAGCTAAGTGGTAGAATTTTTTAAATTTGTTAATTATTTTTATTATAATTTGTTATAAATTAAATTTAAATTTTTTCAAAAAAAAAATTGCTTGAGGACAAGCAGCATAAGCAATACAATGACACAGTCACATAGTGATTTATCGTCTATTCTAAGCAAGCTAAACAACACAGTGATCTATCATATATACTAAGACGCAGAAACAAGAAAATGATCTATCATCTATGCTAAGCAAGGACCTTACTATCCTGAGGTCCTTAAAGTTGCTATATCGGAATGAAAAGGCTGGTAGCAATTGGATAAGCTGGTCTATGTATTGGTTTTCTGCCTCTTTGTCACCATTACTCCATCACATGGATACAGTCTCATAGAATACAAAAAAAGAAAGACAAAAGACAAGTCAGAATTTGAGTTCAAGCATTGTAAACAACTAGAAAACAAGATACAACACACACACAAGTAGATAGAACACGAGTCTTAACTTCACAAAGAATTTGGCAGCATAGCCTATGAACAATCACCCTTCATCCGTCGAATGATTTTTCACCAGCTATGCGGCCAAAATCCACTGAACTAGTCAAGACAGGTAATAAAAGTCAATCAAACACAAATTAATACAATATTGGTAAAACAAGTACATAAAATACAATAAGACAGAACACAAGTCTTCTCTTAACATCGCAGCGGATCTTGCTGCATAGCTTATTAACAATCACCTTTTTATTCCTTAGAATGATTTTTCACAAGCTATACTGCAAAGATCCACTGAACTTGTCAAGACATGTAATACAAGTCAATCAAAACCAAACTTAGCTAAACATCAAACATCAAACGAAATTAGCTATAAATAGATCTAAGAGATTCAAGGCAAGTCAAACTTAGCTAAACATCAAACATCAGACATACACTAGCCTTCACTGTCATTACTAGTCGCCGCCTTCTTCATTGTTCTCCACGCCATCAAGCCATCAACTCGAGACAGAACATATCCATATACATAAGACAAACAAATACAAAAGATGTATCTGTGAGTGAAATCAAATAATTTTAGTACAAACTATAAACAATATTCAAGCAATCGAAACTTCAGTATGAACACAACGAGTACACAACAAGTTACATGTATGAGTATCAGATAAGTAACTAAACCCATTCAATCAAAGAGACATTTAATCACATGCATGTCGATCTGCAAAACACAATGAATACAAGTCAATCATGGGAACACAAATAATATTCAAATAAAAAGAAAACGTCTAACAAAAAAGGAACAAAACATCAGACAAACCGAAACAGAACTAAGCATACATGTCCTCCTTGTACTTCACCTTTCTCGTCCTTGTTCACCATTAACTCAAGAAACACATGCATTGAAAATACAGCAAATATAACTTCAGTACAAGCTCTAAACTATATTCAAGAACATAACATAAGATTCTTGTAACAGTTAATCTAAGCTAAAATAAGAAAAGAGACTGAGATTGTTACCTCAGACTACATGCATGTTGATTTACACTGCTGTTACCTGCAAGCAAAGACACATTTGATCAAAGACATAACCATAAAGACTGTTAACAAAAAAGAGACAGAAGATGACCCGAAGAGGAGAAGACGACAGCCATGCATGCAGCGAAGGAGAAGCTCTGGTTGTGGATCTAATAAGAATAGAAGCTCTGGTGGTGGATCTACGAAGAATAGAAGCTCCGGTGGTTGATTGAAGAGAAACCACCTGGAAATTGTGACTCATGTTAGTTAGACCCATGAATATAAACCAATAATAACCACAAAAATCATTCTGTAACATCTTGAGTTGTGATATATGAAAAAACTTAAGAGAATTGATTGGGTACCTATGTCACCAAAGTTGACTAACTTTTTCCGTCACACATCCGTTTAGGACTCCAGGGTTAAGCGTGCTTATGCTGGAGTAGTGAAATGATGAGTGACCTATCGGGAAGTGATTCGCGATCCCGTGTGAGTGAGGCCAAAACATGGGGAAAGGTCGGGTGGTGATTGCATGGTCAGTAAACAATGATTTCGAGCCTTGGAAAAATTAACGCACGACCGTCGAACGGGATGGGGCCTATGGGCCGAGAGAACGGGCGTGAGTGGCCCATTAGCCATGGGCGGTTGGGACGTTACAAGTGATATCAGAGCTGATTAGCCATTAACTTGTGTGGGTCCGCTTCTGATCAATTTGGGTCCGCCTCTATTATGTGCTTATTTTGATTTGAAAATTTATCTATTATCACAGTTTCTGTTGGTGTGCATGGATTTTTTTCTAATATTTTGTAGAAATTTTATTTTGTTCACTAATAAATTATGGAAGCAATATATTAAGGATATACCTTTCGATCAAATTTATCTCCTTTGGAATTTAATTATACCATAAGTTCTCTTTTGATTTCTATTTAAATGTCAAGGATCTTTAAATTTTTGGTCCACAATTATCTTTTGACATAAACAATAAAATTTTGGTCTCTTTGGACTTCAAGCTAATCTCCTTTTACATACAATTGTCTATACATTAGTCTTGTACATACGAATTATTTATGTTCTTATTATAAAAGTTACTAATCGTTTAGACATTCGTCTTCTATATACGAGTTATTCATTTTCATATAATTTTTTTATAACTTTTTCTTATCATATGAAATCACATCTATCAATCATGAAAAACATGAGTAGCTTGCTCAAATAACACTTTAAAGTATAATACTTCAAAACCAAACATATATGACCATTTAATTTAATTCTTCGAGATTAGTCTTTTTAGTAACTTTCTTTCAAACTATGATTTGATATAATTCTCTAAGAGTTTTGCTTATATCCAACAAAATAATTCCACATATAGATCCATAATACCTTAATACAAAAGGGTATATATTTATTAACTTTATAATATTCTCTCATATATCTCATTTCCCTTAATTTTATCGAAATAACTAAAGATCTTGGGTACAAAACATTGATATCATCAATACTTCATGAACTTTATCTTCTAGAGATTACCATTTTCTAGTGGGTCGGATGAATTTATTTTTTCCTTTATTTCAAGATTGATAAGATACTTAAAAGTTGCAGTTAGCACATAAGACTATGTCTCTTTACAATCAATTTCTTATTTATCTTTCTTTGGTGCAACAACTCATTTATATATCACATATTTTAAACTTATTGGTGTATGGATCATAGGTCCAAATATTTATTTCTTTCACTAGAGTTTATATATTTTTCAATTTCTGTTTTTCAATAATTTATTTGTGTACACTTTTCAGTATACTTTGTTTCATGATCTTTTTCTCGTTTATAATGTAAACTGCTATACATGCATAAATATCATCCACGTCGCGTTGTTTATGGCTCCATTTTCTTTCACACATGACATAACTTACTGAGATCTCTTCATTGTCTTAGGTACATGAATTTCTATCAGTCATGTTTGATGTCTCTTCTAGAAATCATATCAAGACTTTGTTTCCTTATTTTAACCTATATACACTTTTTCATTTGTTAGGGTTCTTATCTTTAGAGCCAACATATCTACTACACTACATGTATGACTAAAATTTATTAGCAGTTTGATTTTGTCCTTTTATTACATCAATTCTCATTAGATCATTTATAACTGGTTTACGTGACTTGTCAATCTATTTACTTGGATCTGTAAATGTTTATGGCAGTTGTTTTATTGGTTGTGTAAATAAATTATCTCTTGGAATTCTAATTCTCATTATCTTTAGTATGAGGATCGTAGATAATTAATTCTAACTCATTTTCTTTTTCAACTATTTAGTTTCTTCCCTTTATCTTGGAAAGGCTAATTCATTCAGTTATAGTCTGCAAATCGTGCCCTACTTATATCTTTTATGAATATCTCTAGCTTCATAAGTATCAAAGGAGATTCATATCTAACAATTTTTCCAAATTTATTTGAAACCACATCTTAAAACTCTGTGGTGGGGCAAGTATAATGTATATTATACATCCAAAATTCTTAGATGGAAAATGATTGGTTTTGACCAAAACCATTAATGAGAAAATTGTTTATTACTTATTTGTTTGATGAGAATTAATGTTGCAAAATGTTTAACACTTACCCCATTGAAAATGTAATCATCAAATACTTAAAACATGAATTCACCAAGATTATAAAGGTGAATGTGGGGGATCAGTCCACCAACATATATTGTATATCAATCATTTCCAAATATATTTTTGGCTACTGAAAATTATCTTGTGAAAAAAAAACATATGACAAATCATTCAGAAGAATCATCTGGCTATTCAATGAATATTCATATAAATCTTTAAGAATCTTTTCACTTATTTGCTAAATCAAAAACGTATAACTGGTTCATGCCAAATATTATATTTTATAAATTCTGGTTTACTATATTATTTTTCTTTATTACACTAAACTTTGTGTAGTATAATTTATAAAAGGATGTAAGTAGCTTCTCCAAAAATACTTTTATTGTATTGAAAAGTAATTCTGATCTAAAATGTATTAAACAAATTTTCTTTTCTCAAAGATTTCTCATAAACTCATAAACTTACATTGTGAAGGATTTATCAATTTTAGTATCAGTGTGAATATAATCTTCTGGATATTTCACTTACTATATGAAGAAGTATAGTCATCAAATCAAGCAGCATGAAGAGTACAAGACTGAAGACTCTAGGTGAAGTTATTAGCTGAGTTTAGCTAAGTTATTAGCTAGAGGGTTTGTAATACACTAAAGTTGGCTGATACACATGTCCTCTCTCTCATGTTAGGCGTGTGGTTCTCACGTGTGTACATGACCAAGTTATAAGGTCATTAACTTTTCTGAAGCTGATTAGGTTATCTTGTTAGTTCAGTCAAGAGGGAGGGATGAGAGAAACTGTATCCGTGAGTGTAACGGAGTTCACTTGTGAGCAGTTAGTGTGTTGCTGGTTCAATCCCAACTCTAGTGAGATATAGCGGCCCTTCCTCGTTAACGGAGGAATGCGTGAACACCAGGTCAACTTATCAAGTGTCATTTTCTGGATTCAAGTCTTGATCGAAGGTCTTGCGAGCAAGATTGAAGATAATCAGGTTATAATATTACCAAATTGGTATCAGAGCGCCAAGTTTTGGTGTTCCCGACTATCAATCAAAGATCAGATCGGTTCAAATCAAGATGGATAGTCATGATGATGATGTTCGATGGTACCGAAGACTTCGGAATCTGGAAGAAGCGAATGTACGCAAAATTTAGTGTGCAAGGTCTCAAAGATGTTCTTACAGAACAAATGCGAAGACGGAGACGACAGAATATGACAAAACAGATCAAGATACCATGAAGAAGAAGAAGTCAGAGGATATTGCAAAATCAGAGCTTGACGAGAAGACGATGAACCTCATATTCATGAGCATCAGAGATCAAGTACTAAGGAAATTCAACAAGTGTGTTCCTGCAGCTCAAACGTGGGCCTTGCTCGATCAATTGTATATGACGTAGAGCCTTCCAAACAAAGCTCACACTCAATTTACGCTTTATTCGTCCAAGATGCAAGACTCAAGATCCATAGACCAGAACATGAATGATTTCTTGAAGATGATTGCGAACTTAAGCAATCTAAGCATAGAGATTCTGAAGGAGGTCCAGGAAATATCTAATACTCAACGCTCTCCCAGCCAGGTATGACTCTCTTAAAGAAAATCTTAAGTATGGTAGAGATGCTATTAAAGTTGAAGAGGTTGATAATGCTGATTGATCTAAGGAACTATAAATTAAAGATGCTTCTAGATCTAGGTCTGGTGGGGAGCGTCACTTTGTTCGGGGTAGAACGAGCTCTAGGACTCTGAATTTTGGAAAATCAAATTACATGTCCCGTTCAAAATCAAAAGATGGAAAACGTGTTTGTTGGATTTGTGGCAAAGAAGGCCACTTCAATAAACAGTGCTACAAATGGCTTGAACGTAGGGAAGATCAGACTCAGTTGATAAATGAGAGGCCCCAGCTACAAGGGATGATACCAAAGATTTGGTAGGTTTAGTGGTCTCATAAGTCAATTTCACGACAAGAGATGATCATTCAAAATGGGTGTTGGATACTGGATGCTCGTTCCAGATGACTCCACGAAGGGGTTTTCTTATGGAATTCAAGGAACAAATTTCATGGAAAGTCAGAATGGCCAATAACTCAGTATCAGAGGTTAAAGGGTCATGCTCTATTCGGTTCAGAAATCCAGACGATACCACTGATGTCTTGAATAATTCATGGTATTTAGTCTTGTATCTTGTGTATAAATTGATCATTTGCACTAGTATTAGGTTCATATAGGTTGCATTGCATTGCATTTGCATATTTTCAGGTTTGGAGAAGTGCAAGTGAAGTTTTGGAGCCAAAAGAGTCCCGAAACAGTTGAAATGGTGAAGAAATGGAGTGTTCTCGATGGATCACCGCGGGCAGTACACCGCGGGTCAGAGCAGGCCGTGGCGAATGATTGACGAATTCAACCAGGGACTCACCGCGGGCTTCGCCGCGGCAAGATGAGGACGCGGCAAGGCGAGAATCGACCGCGGGCTTCGCCGCCGCAAGAGGAGGCCGCGGCCATGATCGACTTGGAAGTCCAGGGGTACACCGCGGGTTACACCGCGGCACAAGGTGGGCGCGGCTTAGAGAAGCACACCGCGGGCTACCCACCGCGGGTCATCATGGGTCGCGGCCGATTATATTTAGTAGCTTAATTTCGGTTTATTCTGGTTTAATCTTAGTTTGTGATTAAACCAGCTCGAGTTTTAGCTTTATAAAACACTTCTGAGACCTAAGATTGGAGGTATCTTGTTTCTATCAAAAACACAAGACTATTTTGGTGAAAAGTTTGAGACTTTAATCTATTTTTCATCTTGTTCTCTTGTTTGCTATTCATTGATTCTGCTGTCTAATCATGTTTATCCTTGAATCAACCATGGTTTTAAGGGTTTCCATGAATATTAGCGAGTAGACCCCTATTGGATCTATGGGTTAGGATGATTAGGGTGGCTAAGTGAAGAGTTAAGGTGTTTAGCAATAGATTTACATGTTTCCCTGCTATTTGAGAGTTCTTAATGCTAGATTAGTCTTGATCACACTAAGCTAGAACTGTAGACATTTTCTGCATCACAAGTGTTTGATAAAATGTCTGAGCCAACTTAAATATGCTTTAGCTTGAATAGCCAAAGAGATTTGATGCTAGGACTGCTAGATAGTTATTAGACTTGCTCTTAATGTTTGCTTGAATGAATTAAACCAATGAGAATTGATGTTTCACTCATGAGTGCAAAAGGATCTTTGTCTTGAAAAAGGATTGATCTTTATTAGTGATCTAGACTTAGGGAAATCATTGATTGATAAACTTGTCACCTTAACTTGAATCTTAACCACTTGAAATCGATATCCTAACCCCATGGATCCTATCTTTTAGATTGATTCAATTTCTTAGCTATCGTTTGTTCATTTTTATTGCTTGAAAACTGCTCACTTCACTAAACTTTGATTACTTAGATTGAGTTCAAAGACTTGTATTCTTGGTGATTAAAATCAACTTAGGATTGGATTGACTCTTAAGTATTACAACAACACTTAGGATTAAACTTATCCCTATCAAGTTTTGGCGCCGTTGCCATTTCTAAGTTTGGTTTTGACATTAAGATTTGGTCATTGCTTGAGACTAAGTCTTATTTTATTTTATTTGTTTACTGACACTCTTTCTTGATTTCTCTTTGAATTCTTAGGTGTATGAACTTGAGGAGTAGAGGGCCAACAGACCTTGTTCCCCGAGTAGACAACATCAGAGCTTTAGAGAGAGAACTATCAAGAAAAAGGAGACAAGAGCAACTGCTCCCTTTCAACCAATTGGAATTGGAAATGGAAGACCACCAGGATGATCAGAATGTCCATGGAGCTGACAACAATGGACAAAACCCCAACGGAATTCCTCCAGCAGGATTTCAAGCTGGACAAGGCCAAGGCGCTGCAAACAATCAGCAGCAGCATCCTCAACGCCAAGCAAGGGCGATTGGAACATATGACCAGCCCAACATCCATGGAAATAGGGCGGGTATCAGAGCACCAGCAGTGGAGAACAACAACTTTGAGATCAAGTCCAGTTTGATCAACATGATCCAAGCTAACAAGTATCATGGTCTCGCTTTGGAGGATCCTCTTGACCACCTGGATAACTTTGACAAGCTATGTGGAACAACAAAGATCAATGGTATCTCTGAGGACGCTTTCAAACTAAGATTGTTTCCATTCTCTTTGGAAGACAAAGCCCACCTTTGGGAGAAGAGTTTACCTCAGGGATCCATTAACACTTGGGAAGAATGCAAGCGGGTCTTCCTCAACAAGTTTTTCTCCCCATCAAGAACTGCTAAGCTGAGAAATGAGATCTCTGGATTTCAACAAAAGAACCTCGAGAGCTTTGCTGAAGCATGGGAAAGGTTCAAGGGCTACTTGACACAATGTCCTCACCATGGTTTCAACAATGAGAGTATACTAAGCACTTTCTACAGAGGAGTTCTGCCTAAATATCGAAGCATGTTGGACA
The DNA here is from genome assembly GCA_905132765.1 of Moricandia arvensis. Classification (NCBI taxonomy): domain Eukaryota; kingdom Viridiplantae; phylum Streptophyta; class Magnoliopsida; order Brassicales; family Brassicaceae; genus Moricandia; species Moricandia arvensis. The sequence continues at coordinate 116,927 of CAJHQP010000291.1, read as the reverse complement.
CAGCAAGCAATGGTTTCTTCTTAGGAAGAACAGCTCAAAATGGAATGGAGCTTGTTGAAAACATGGCTCAAAGTGACTCAGTATACAATGATGACTGCGACAGGCAGAATCGAGGTGGAGGTGGTGAGGACTCTAACACAAGAAAAGAGTTGAAATCCCTTCAAGATAAGCTTGATATGCTCCTTTTGGATAGAGCAAAAGAAGAAAAGGTGAACTTTGTGGGAAATCAGAGTAAGGCAGAGGCTCCAGAGGTTAATGAAGTGGATAGCTTGGAAGGACAACAAGAGTTGTGTTTCATCAACGCTAATGGTCAATGGTACAGAAAGGAACCCAACTTCCAATACCAAAACCCATACCAACAGAAGCCAGCCTACAACAACCAGCAAAGTGGCTACCCACCCAAGCAATCCTACCCTCCCGGCTTTAACCCAAAAGTAGGGCAATCTACTGCTGTTCAAGGAAGCTCCTCTCAAACTCAACCTCCGAATACAAGCGTGGAGTCTATGTTTAAACAGCTCTTGGAATCCCAGGCACGTAATCAGAAGCAAATTGGTGATGAGCTTAAAAACATCCACACCAAGATTGATGGGAGCTACAACGAGCTCAACAACAAGTTCAAAGCTTTGGAGAACCAAGTTGCTACAATGAGCTCCAACTCTCAAAGGCCTATGGGATCACTTCCTGGAAAAGCTGAGCAAAACCCAAAGGAAACATTGCACTCAATAACCCTTCGGAGTGGTAGAGAGCTTCCAGCAAGAGTCCTCATTAAGGATAATGAGAAGCAAGTTGGGGAGGTGGTCATCAACCTTGATGATGATGTCGTCATTGTGGATGAAAAGGCTAATGAGGAAATCTTGGAGAAGATAGTTGAGGCTAAAGGAAAGGGAAAAGTTGGAGAGGAAAAGAAAAAAGTTGAGAAGACTGAAGCACCTTCTTCCAAAGAGGCTTTATTCACTCCACCTCCCTATGAACCCAAACTCTCATTTCCTGGAAGATTCAAGAAGCAACTGCTGGAGAAGTATAAGGCCCTCTTTGAGAAGCAAATGAATGAAGTCCAAATCACTATGCCTATCATAGATGCCTTCATGCTAGTACCTCAATACAGTAAGTTCTTAAAGGATGCTGTGACTAAAAAGAAGAAGGAAATGGAAGGAATGGTGGTTCTCACACACGAATGTAGTGCTATCATTCAAAGATTGATTGTCCCAAGAAAGCTAGAAGATCCGGGAAGTTTCACATTGCCATGTTCCATTGGACCTTTGAAGTTTGAAAGGTGTTTATGCGATTTGGGAGCTAGTGTGAGCTTAATGCCTTTGTCAGTTGCAAAGAGGCTTGGCTTCACCCAATACAAGAAGTGTAGAATCTCCTTAGTGCTAGCTGATCGCTCAGTGAAACTCCCTGTAGGCATCTTGGAGGATCTCCCGGTTATGATTGGTGATTGTGAGATTCCAACAGATTTTGTGGTTCTTGAAATGGATGAAGAGCCTAAAGACCCCTTGATCTTTGGAAGACCTTTCTTAGCTACTGCTGGAGCCATCGTGAATGTAAGAGATGGCAAGATTGAGCTCCATCTGGGTAAGGGAAACACTCTCCACTTTGATATTAAGGAGGTGATGAAGAGGCGAACAATCCAAGGTCAAGTGTTCTATATTGAGGCCATGGATGCTCTAGCTGATGAGTTCCTTGAGGAGATGGCGCTTGAGGATTCTCTACAACATGCCCTAACAGTTGATAGAGAATCCCAACTGATTGAGGATATGGTGAGCACCGAGTATGTGAAGAGGTTGGATTCCCACAAGGAGAAAGCTGGCGAAGACATGTTCATAGAGCTGCCTCAGATCATTCACCACGCCGCCTCAGTCACTTCCCAGGAAGAGCTTCAACAAGATGATTGGAGTGAGCTCAAAGCACCCAAAGTGGAGCTTAAACCTCTTCCCCATGGAGTAAGGTATGCTTTTCTTGGAACTAATGATACATACCCTGTAATTGTGAGTAGCCAACTCAGTGAAAACCAGTTGTCTAAACTTTTAGTTGAGCTAAAGAAATTTAGAAAAGCAATTGGCTACTCACTAGAAGACATCAAGGGGATATCACCCTCTTTATGCATGCATAGGATACATCTTGAGGATGAGTCAATGACTTCTATAGAACATCAAAGAAGGTTGAACCCCAACTTGAAAGATGTTGTTAAGAAAGAGATTCTCAAACTCTTAGATGCTGGAGTTATTTACCCTATCTCAGACAGTACTTGGGTATCTCCTGTGCATGTAGTTCCGAAGAAGGGTGGTATCACTGTCATTAAAAATGATAAAGATGAATTGATACCCACAAGAACAATAACAGGTCATAGAATGTGCATTGATTATCGAAAACTTAATGCTGCATCTAGGAAGGATCATTTTCCTTTGCCATTCATTGACCAAATGCTTGAGAGACTTGCAAATCATCCTTATTATTGCTTTCTTGATGGTTACTCAGGGTTCTTCCAGATACCCATACATCCCAATGATCAGGAAAAGACAACATTCACATGCCCTTATGGTACCTTTGCTTATCGAAGGATGCCATTTGGGCTATGTAATGTACCAGCAACTTTTCAGAGAGCAATGATGTCTATATTTTCTGATCTTATTGAGGATGTTGTGGAGGTTTCATGGATGACTTCTCTGTGTACGGATCTTCCTTTGCTGTGTGTTTGTCTAATTTGTGCAGGGTCTTGCAAAGATGTGAAGAGACGAACCTTGTGCTAAACTGGGAAAAATGTCACTTCATGGTGAACGAAGGAATTGTGTTGGGACACAAGATTTCAGAAAAAGGCATTGAAGTGGACAAAGCAAAGATTGATGTGATGGTAGGGCTGGCTCCACCAAGATCAGTGAAGGACATAAGAAGCTTCTTGGGCCATGCTGGGTTCTACAGAAGATTCATCAAGGATTTTTCGAAGATAGCCAGGCCATTGACAAAGCTGCTATGCAAGGAATCTGCCTTCAACTTCGATGCGGAGTGCCTTGACGCCTTCAAAAAGCTGAAGAGTGAGCTCATTAGTGCTCCCATAGTTCAACCACCAGATTGGGATCTCCCCTTTGAGATCATGTGTGATGCCAGTGACTATGCGGTGGGAGCAGTTTTGGGTCAAAAGAAAGACAAGAAGACCCATGTGATATACTATGCAAGCAAAACTCTTGATGATGCTCAAATGAAGTATGCCACAACTGAGAAAGAGCTTCTTGCTATAGTATTTGCCTTTGAGAAGTTTAGAAGCTACTTGGTGGGTTCCAAGGTGATTGTCTACACTGACCATGCAGCTCTGAGACACCTTTTGGCAAAGAAAGATGCAAAGCCAAGATTGTTGAGATGGATTCTATTGCTGCAAGAGTTTGATCTTGAGATCAAAGACAAGCCCGGTGTTGAGAATGGTGTAGCTGACCACTTGTCAAGATTGAGAGTTGAGTGTGGGATCCCCATTGATGAAAGTCTCCTAGAAGAGCAGATCATGGCTCTCAAAGCAGTTATGGATTTGTGTGAGACCGGTAGAAAGCTTGAAGAAGCCAAGGCAAGTGAAGAAAAGGAACCTTGGTATGCTGATTTGGTGAATTACTTGGCTTGTGGAAAGGAGCCATTAAATCTAGAAGGATATGCAAGAAAAGAAATTCTATAAAGATGTGAAGAGATACTTTTGGGATGAGCCCTACCTCTACATTCTTTGCAAAGATCAACTCTACAGAAGAGTAGTGGCTGGAGAAGAAGTTGATGGGATCCTCACACATTGTCATGGATCATCTTATGGAGGCCACTTTGCTACTTTTAAGACTGTTGCAAAGGTGTTACAAGCTGGATTCTGGTGGCCACACATGTTCAAAGACACACAAGACTTTGTCTCAAGATGTGATTCATGCCAAAGGAGAGGCAATATCACCAAGAGGAATGAAATGCCTCAAAACCCTATCTTGGAAGTTGAAGTGTTTGATGTATGGGGCATTGACTTCATGGGACCATTCCCATCTTCTTTTGGCAACCAATATATCCTTGTAGCTGTTGATTATGTGTCTAAATGGGTTGAAGCCATTGCTAGCCCCACTAATGATGCCAAGGTGGTTCTCAAGATGTTCAAAAGCATCATTTTCCCAAGGTTTGGAGTCCCTAGAGTGGTGATAAGTGATGGGGGTTCTCACTTCATCAACAAACTCTTTGAAAGTCTTCTGAGAAAGAATGGTGTGAAGCACAAGGTAGCAACTCCCTATCATCCTCAAACGAGTGGACAAGTTGAGATCTCAAACAGGGAGATCAAGAGCATCTTGGAGAAAGTTGTGGGAACTACAAGGAAAGATTGGTCTAGCAAGCTTGATGATGCTCTTTGGGCCTATAGAACAGCCTACAAGACCCCCTTAGGCACAACACCGTTCAACCTTGTCTATGGGAAGTCTTGTCATCTACCAGTTGAGCTTGAGTACAAGGCTTTGTGGGCTGTTAAGCTTCTTAACTTTGATATCAAGACAGCTCAAGAGAAGAGGTTAATCCAGTTGAATGAACTTGATGAGATCAGACTTGACGCCTTTGAAAATTCAGCCATTTACAAAGAGAGGACTAAGGCTTTTCATGATAAGAAGATCTTGAAAAGGGAGTTCAGTGCTGGTGATCAAGTTCTACTCTATAATTCAAGGCTCAAGCTGTTTCCTGGAAAGCTCAAATCAAGGTGGTCCGGTCCTTTTAAGGTGAAAGAAGTTAAGCCATATGGAGCTATAGTGCTATGGTGCAAAGATGGAACTGACTTTACAGTCAATGGACAAAGAGTGAAGCTTTATTTGGGCACTGCGACAGAGGAAGGAGGAACCTCGGTTTCACTCTCCAATCCTTCCCCCGCTTAGTTCCAGAGTAAGGAAGTCAAGCTAGAGACTTAAAACAAGCTCACTTGGGAGGAAGTCCCATGTCTATCTTTGTACATACTTTTATGATTTGCGTTTCTAATCTTGTTGTTTCAGGAGTTAAAAAAAAAAAAAAAAAAAGAGACGGATCGGACAGGGGCTCACCGCGCCCTAAGCCGCGCCACATGGAGCCCGCGGCCGAACATTGAGCAAAAAGGGCAGGGATCAGCCGCGACTGTCCCCGCGGCACAACAAGCCCGCGGCCAAGCCTTAGACCGAAATGGGCAGGGATCAGCCGCGACTTCCCCCGCGGCACACCAAGCCCGCGGCCAAGCCACGACGAAAATGGCAGGGACGAGCCGCGACCCACGCCGCGCCAAAAGGTTCCCGCGGCCAGTCTCCCCTACGCCGCGCCCTCCATGCCGCGGTGAATGACGCCCGCGGCCAAGGTAACAAAACCGGCTCCTCTCACTTAAATCGAACCGAATTCGGGTTTTAAACCGGTTCTAACCCGAATTTTCCCTATCCTTTCCCTATTTTCGTGAATAAGGCCTCCCCACCCCCCTTCTTCTTCCACAAACTCACCATTTCTCTCCAAATCCTTCCAAGAACCCAACTTTCTCAAATCTTCATCAATCTTAGTGATTTTTCTTGCTAATTGACGGGTTTTTCGAGCTTACTGAGAATCCACAACTAGTTTTTTCTATCATTCACCATACAATCAAAGGTATTGATTTCACTTTCTAGGGTTTTTAAGAGAATTTCGAATTTTCTAAAAACCTATGTTTGTTGTTGATTGTTGGTTCTAATGGTAGTATAAGACTTGTGGGTTGTTTATTGATAGAAAACCTAACCGAATTCACCTTCAATTTGAGAAAATTGCATCTTTTTGAAGTTAGGGTTCTTGAGAATTGGGGGTTTTTCGAAAATGCTTGAGAAACTTCAAATTCTAGTTCTAAGTTGGTGAGTTAGGTTTGTGGAAGAATGTTTGAAAGAGATTCTCATGATTGAGTTACTTTCATTTTACAAAAAGTTCTAAGATTGTTCAAGATAAGCTATGATGATTATTTAAGTACTTTCAGTTGAATCTTGCTATGAGTTTAATCATCTCTTGGATAATTTTGAAGAACAAGTTTACTCTCTTGTCAACCTCTTGTTAAAATTTGTGCTTAAACTCACATTTTCTTGAGTGTTTTAATTGTAGGAGTGACCATGGGATTTACAAAGGGCAACACCACAAGGCCGTCTAATATCCCAACAAAAGGCTCAATGAATTTGGATGGAGGGGGTGGAAGTTCCTCTAGAGCAAAGGGTCGCAAAGGAAAAGAGAAAGAAGTAGAGGAACCCATTGTGGATGAAGATTACAGTGACTCGGGAAGTGAGGAAGTACCAGCTCCAAAGAAAAAGAAGCCAAAGCCTCAGCCAAAGAAAAAGCCACCGCCTTCAGAGCTAGCTCGCCTAATCAAGGCCATGGGTTTCAAACCAACCCCCTACCCAGATGTTCAGATTCTGCAAAGGTTGGGTATCTATGATGATGTGCTCTTCTTGTTGAGCAACATAGGCCTTCAGAGCTTGATGACCCTACATAAACCAGGATATGAAGTAGCAACGCGTGATTTTCTCTCTTCGTTGGACGCTCAATTCCATTCCACGCTGAGGGATCCTGATGAGGGTTTCGGTTTTATCAAGTTCAAGATTGGGAGGCGACCTTATCAAATGTCCTTCAAGCGAATTGGTGAGGCTATGGGATTCGAAGATAAGGCTCAGTCAACGTTGACTCGCTACAGGGACGAACCGATGAAGTTGTGGGAAACGATTGCGTCGGGATCCCATGACACGAAGAGAAACAAGTCCAAAGACATTCGCCACCCCGCCCTTCGCTATGTCCACAGAATTTTGTCTGAAACCTTGTATGGTCGAAAGGAGTCAGGACGAGTGGTCGACGATGAGCTGCGCCTTCTCACCATTGCACTAAAGCCTTTGATGCCAACATTTAACAATGGCAGTCCGCTCCATGAAGGAAAAGATTCTGAGGACCCAGGGATGGTAGGACTCTTCGTTTCACGCCTACTACAATACCAATACTGGGTATGGACACACAAGGATTCTTCACCAGAGCTTCAAATAGGAGGCCTCATAACTCCTCTCTTGGAGGCAATGGGGGTTGAACTAGCAAAGGAGGCTACTAACTATGTGTTGATGGATGAGGCATTCCTCACCAATTGTGAGTTTCTTGGTGGACGAGTGGGTGACTCATGGGTCTACAACTACAAGACTTGGGGCAAAGAGGGTGTGAAGATTCTCCTTCCAAACCCGGCGATTACATCACTGGCTGAAGGGGACAACATTAAGTTTCGACCTTCCGAGGAATTATGGTACAATGCCTCTGTTAAAGAGATCCCAAGGAAGATCAGTAGGAAGAAAATGAAGGAACCCATTGTGGAGACTCAAGAGGACGAAGCAGAGCCAATGGAACCCGTCTATGGAAGCTCACGCTACTACTTCACACCCTATGGCGAGCCTCTTGCTGATGGTGCTCTTCGTGACGCACATATGCAGATTCGATCACTTCAGCGAGGGAACAAGTTTCAAGACAGAACAATCGCGAAGTTGGTTAAGTCGGTGAACTACTTAGCGAAGAAAGTGAAGAGCCTGACACTGAGACCAAGGAGATCACATGCATCCACCCCAGTCACTATTGATACTCCCATGGAAGAAGGAGCAGCTGCTTGTGATGATTCAGAAGGACATGTTCATCCTCATCGTCACTCCTCTTATGGAGATGCCACTGCCACGAACACTTACTATGAGGAACCGCGTGCTTCCCTCCGCGAGCCTCGTGAGCGTCGACCTCGACGACTCAGACACCCTGTCCCACCACTACCCTTGCCTGACTCCGACAATGAGACTCCCTACATTCCCACCTCCGACACGGATGAGACGCTCGGTCCAACCGAGCCGTGAGGTACTCTCCAAACCCTTCTTTTGTACATATTTCTTTATTTATCATATTTTTCTTCTCTTATTTTCGGTTTCTCTCCCATTCTAAGTCACACAGGAGACTGTGTGATTCAAGTGTGGGGGAGGCACCAAGTTACTAATATTTTAGCATTTTGTGTCTTGAGCATTGATTTTTGCATTGGTTATAGTCACTTGCATATAAAAAAAAAAAATGATTCATCTAGGTTGCATCATTTCATCTTTAGGATCGAGTCTAGAAGCATATAGATGGCATTCATCTGCATAGGGGACAATGATTTAACTTACCTTGCAAAGACCTCATGCTAAGATCTCAATAGGGCACCCTTTGTAATCATAGCAAGTAGCTTGAGCACACCTTGAAAGACTTGTAAACTTCGAGCTTTGAAAACTCTCCTTGAAATTCTTTGATTGATGAAACAAACTTGTCTTTGATGCCAACTCCGAACTTAATTGACTAATGAACTTAATGCCTCTTGCTTATGGTCCTTTGTGTGCTAAATCATGGCTTTCTATACACACTTGAGTTTGTCCCACTATTTTCACCTAACTACCTTTTTGACAACTCAAGTGGTCATCTTTTAGATGGTTGCCATTCCCTTTCACCCTTCCGTCCTTTCAAACCACCATTAATTTGATGAGTGAGGCCTTTTCTGAAAGCTTAAGATGTGCATAATGTTGAGAGTATTGGGAACGACAATGGTTGATCCTCATTACTTGCTAGCTTTAAGATCTCATAATTGTCTAGCTAATAGGATGGGGAGGGAGTATTGAGTGTTTGATCTTGAAAGGTTAAGAGAGAGAGAGAGAGTGAAAAAGAATGAACTCAAAAGTATAAAAACAAATATAGATTGCTAGGGATCAAGGAAAAAGAAAATGTTAGCTCAAAGAGTTTCAAAAGGAAAAAAAAAAATGATGAGTGAAGGAATCCCTAGTAATCTAAAGAAGCAAGAGTTCTAAAAGTGAGTGTTCTTGAGGGTTCTTGGAGTCTTTTGGGGAGTGACAGAGGGTTTGACATTGGAAGTCAAGGGTGGTAGCTGCTTTGTGTCTAGGAAATGGGTAGAACAATGAGGATCGAACATTGTATGCATAAGTTGTTCTCTTTCTTAGATATATTATGCATAATGTTGAGCTACTTGTTTTGAGAGTAACCCACCATGAAAGAACTTAATAGCCTTCTCACTTCACCATAGCTTCAAGCCATCTTTCTCACCAAACCAAATGATTTGGACCAATGGACCATTTGCTAAGACTTCACTTATAATTTTGCAAACTGAATGTGAGAGTTGGTTGATTTGTTGGTTTGTGAATTCATGAAAGAGAGTGTAAGGAGTAAGGATAAGCCTAGAGAAGTTAGAGTTGGAAAGAGTTTCTGCTCATGCTACTTGTTATGACTGTGTAAGGTTGTCAAGTTAGAGGTCTAAGAGGAGTTTCTTTTGGTGATGAGTTCCCGCCTTCAAAAATCTCTTCCTCTATATTATTCTTAAAAATTACTTGAGGACAAGTAAGGAACAAGTATGGGGGAGTTGATGTCTTGCATAATCATGGTGTTTAGTCTTGTATCTTGTGTATAATTGATCATTTGCACTAGTATTAGGTTCATATAGGTTGCATGCATTGCATTTGCATATTTTCAGGTTGGAGAAGTGCAAGTGAAGTTTTGGAGCCAAAAGAGTCCCGAAACAGTTGAAATGGTGAAGAAATGGAGTGTTCTCGATGGATCACCGCGGGCAGTACACCGCGGGTCAGAGCAGGCCGTGGCGAATGATTGACGAATTCAACCAGGGACTCACCGCGGGCTTCGCCGCGGCAATATGAGGGCGCGGCAAGCGAGAATCGACCGCGGGGCTTCGCCGCGGCAAGAGGAGGCCGTGGCCATGATCGACTTGGAAGTCCAGGGGTACACCGCGGGTTACACCGCGGCACAAGGTGGGCGCGGCTTAGAGAAGCACACCGCGGGCTACCCACCGCGGGTCATCATGGGTCGCGGCCGATTATATTTAGTAGCTTAATTTCGGTTTATTCTGGTTTAATCTTAGTTTGTGATTAAACCAGCTCGAGTTTTAGCTTTATAAAACACTTCTGAGACCTAAGATTGGAGGTATCTTGTTTCTATCAAAAACACAAGACTATTTTGGTGAAAAGTTTGAGACTTTAATCTATTTTTCATCTTGTTCTCTTGTTTGCTATTCATTGATTCTGCTGTCTAATCATGTTTATCCTTGAATCAACCATGGTTTTAAGGGTTTCCATGAATATTAGCGAGTAGACCCCTATTGGATCTATGGGTTAGGATGATTAGGGTGGCTAAGTGAAGAGTTAAGGTGTTTAGCAATAGATTTACATGTTTCCCTGCTATTTGAGAGTTCTTAATGCTAGATTAGTCTTGATCACACTAAGCTAGAACTGTAGACATTTTCTGCATCACAAGTGTTTGATAAAATGTCTGAGCCAACTTAAATATGCTTTAGCTTGAATAGCCAAAGAGATTTGATGCTAGGACTGCTAGATAGTTATTAGACTTGCTCTTAATGTTTGCTTGAATGAATTAAACCAATGAGAATTGATGTTTCACTCATGAGTGCAAAAGGATCTTTGTCTTGAAAAAGGATTGATCTTTATTAGTGATCTAGACTTAGGGAAATCATTGATTGATAAACTTGTCACCTTAACTTGAATCTTAACCACTTGAAATCGATATCCTAACCCCATGGATCCTATCTTTTAGATTGATTCAATTTCTTAGCTATCGTTTGTTCATTTTTATTGCTTGAAAACTGCTCACTTCACTAAACTTTGATTACTTAGATTGAGTTCAAAGACTTGTATTCTTGGTGATTAAAATCAACTTAGGATTGGATTGACTCTTAAGTATTACAACAACACTTAGGATTAAACTTATCCCTATCAACCACCTTTGTTCTTCACGAGTTAAGGTACATGCCTGAAATATCAAGGAACTTAATATATCTTGGTAATCTAGAGGATAGGGGTTGTGACTTCTAAGGTGGAAATGACACGCTGAATGTTATAAAGGGCTGCACAGTTTTTATGAAAGGATTGAGAAAAAATCTTTGTACATTCTGCAATGCGTAGCATTAGTATTTGAGGCGAATATCACAAATGGCAGTAACGAGAAACAACTGGCACTAAGCGAAGAGCATACACTGTTATGTCATAGCAGGATGGGACATATCAACCATAAGGGTTTAGAATAGCTAGCCAAGAAATGATGTTTAAAAAGGATCTCCGAAATTAAATTCTGTGAAGATTGTGTGATGGGAAAGACTCACATGACCAGTTTTGGACCTGCTCAAAACAACACAAGGAACAAGCTAGATTACATTCACTCAGACCTTTGGGGATCACCCAACGTACCGTCCAGTCTCAGTAAATGTCATTACTTCATATCGTTTACAGATGATTTTCTTGCAAAGTTTGGATATATTTTCTGACACATAAAGATGAAGCATTCATGAACTTTGTTGAGTGGAAGAAGATGGCTGAGACGCAGACTGAGAGGAAGCTCAAGAAACTCAGGACTGACAACGCCTCGAGTTTTGTAACCAGTTGTTTGATGGATTTGACAAAGAAGAGGGCATTGTTCGACATAGGACATGCACATATACTCCCTAGAAATATGGGGTAGTAGAAAGACTCAATCGATCCATCATGAACAAAGTACGCATCATGATGAGTGATAGTGGTCTTGGAATAAAATGTTAGGAAGAAGCATCATCAAATGCGGTCTATCTTATCAACAGATCACCATCATCTGTGTTGGAGTTCAAGGTACCAAAGGAATATGGACCTCAATTATGCCAAGCTTATCATGCTTAAGGAAATTTGGTTGTATTGTTTACATACATATTGATGATGGCAAGCTAAATCCTCGAGCAAAGCGAGGAGTGTTTACTGGATATCCTAAATGAGTGAAAGGATTTAGAGTTTGGTCATTAGATGAAAATAAGTGCATTATCAGTAGGAACGTCGTGTTCACAGAGGACAAGCTCTTCAAAGATTTCAAGAAGCTCCACATGATACATAGAATCAAGACCAAGACCTGAGAACTTTGAGCTTTGAGATTGAGAAAAATCAAGGGAAACACGGGCTGCTTCTCAAGGTGGAGCTACACTAGAAGAAGAAACTTAGGATGAAGCAATAACACAACAATTACATCAAGATGAACTAACTGATTTGAGTAATTATCTTTTAGGTCGAGACAAGTCTAGAAGAAAAATTTCTCCACCAGCAAGACTGAGTGAGTATGAATGCGAGTATATAGGCTATGAAGAGGAGTTTAAGGTCATGATGTGTATGATGGTGGAAGATGGAGGATCAGAGCCAAATAGTTATCATGACACAATGAGTGATCAGACAGTGATAAATGGAATGAAGCAGCAGACGATGAGATGTTTTCATTGAAGAAGAGTGACACGTAGGTTCTGGTTGATAAACCAAAAGGGTAGAATACTATAGGATGCGAAGTTCAAGAGGAAGCCAAGTATTTCAGGGTTTTAAGATCCAAGGTTTAAGGCAAGACTTGTAGCCAGTGGTTACTCGTAAAAGGAGGGCATATATTACAAAGAGATCTTTGCTCCAGTAGTAAAGCATGTATCAATTATATACATGTTGTCAGCTGTAACACATTTCGACATGGAACTACAGAAGATGGACGTCAACACAACCATCCGACACGAAAACATAGAAGAGTACATATTAATGGATCAGCTTGAGGGATTTGTAGACAAAGATCATCTGGAGAATGTCTGATTATTAAACAAATCCCTTTATGGTCTGAAGCAGCCATCACTTCAATGGAACAAGCGGTTTGATGATTTCGTGAAGCTGAATAAGTATAAGAGAAGTCAGTATGATAGTTACGTTTACTTCAAGGAGGTAGAGAAGGATATCAGTGATATCTCTTATTGTTCGTGGATGACATACTGATAGCTTCAAAGAGCAAAAGTTAAAGATTCCACTAAGCAGTGAACTCGAAATGAAGGACCTTGGAGATGCTAAAAAGATCCTTGGAATGGAGATCGAAAGAGACATAGTTAAAGGATGCTTGTGGATATCACAATAAGGCAATCACATAAAAGTGTTAATTAATTTTAAGATGGGTCAATGCAAGTCAGTTTCAACACCAATGGGAGCTCACTTCAAGTTAAAGTCACCTACAGCCCAAAATATCAAGGATAATGCATATCGCATGGAGGGAATACAATATCAAGTTAGAAGTATTATGTACGCCATGATAGGCACTTGACAGACTTAGCCTATCATGTTGGACTCATCAGTTATTTTATGAGTAATCATATACCGAGACACTGGAGTACAGTGAAATGGATGCTAAGATACATTCAAGGATCATTGGATATTAGGCTCTGTGACAAGAAGAATGGAGATTTTGTGATCAAGGGTTACTGTGATTAAGATTATGGTGGAGATCTGGACCAACGAAGGTCTAGTAATGGTATTGTTTTTACAACAGGAGGAAATACGATAAGGTGGAAATCTCAGTTATAGAAGGTAGTGAACTGAAGCTGAATACATATAAATGCCAGAACCAATTTGAGAAGGAGTATTGCTGAAGGGTTTAGCTTAAGAACTTGGTTTTGGTCAGAAGACAGTAGATATCTTATGCGACTCACAATGTGTTATTCCTCTCTCCAAGAATGTTGTGTTTCATGACAGAACAAAGCATGTCGCACAAAAGTATCACTTTGGTCAAGATCTCATAAGCAAAGAGATAGTAGCAGTATTGAAGATTCCCACAGCTTACACTATGGTAAACATATTTAGTAAGGTTTTGAAAGTGAACAAGGTGAAGGAAGAATTGAAGATGCTTCACATTGGTAAAGAGTAAGTGAATGTACATCCGTAAAGGATGTGGAGTCCGGTTAAGGACTCTGGTTCTTGAGTTTTAAGAACATGAAGGTTATAGAGGTTGATCTATGCCTAAGGTGGAGATTTGAAGAAGTATAGTCACTAGATTAAGCAATGTGAAGAGTACAAGACTGAAGAATCTAGGTGAAGTTATAAGCTGAGTTTAGCTAACTGTTGAAGAGCCTCTACATTAGCTAGAGGGTTTGTCATACACTAAATTTGGCTGATACATGTTTGCTCTCTCTCGGGTTAGCACATGGTTCTCTCGTGTGTACATGACCAAGTTATAAGTTCATTAAATTTACTCTTGAGCTGATTAGTTTATCTTTTTAGTTCATTCAAGAGGGAGAGATGAGAGAAACTGTATCGCCGAGTGTAACATATCTCCCTTGTTAGCAGTTAGTGTGGTGCTAGTTCAATCCCGGCTCTGGTGAGATATAGCGGCCCTTCCTCGTTAACGGAGGGGTGCAGTGAACACCGGGTCAACATATCGAGTGTCATTGTTCTTGATTCAAGTCTTGATAGAAGGTGCTGCGATAAAGATTGAAGATAATCAGGTTATAATCTTCACATAATAGAATTTGAGGTTCTTCAACTCTTCCCTTCAAGATGACAACACTGCATTTTTATCAATCTTGATAAAGTCTGATATTTACCACTTCTAGGCTATGATATCAGCCCTATATAAAGTCTATTATATGTTTCTGGAGTTGTTAGAGTGTTTTCAGGCTCAGGTACATTCTGGAGTGCTTTGGTGATTCTTGAGTTGTTTGAGATGTAGAACTGTGAAGATGCGTTAAAAGTTTATCTATGGATGGAAATTCTCCCTCGGTGAGATTGAGCTGATATTTTTACACATGCTATATAATTGTGTTAAATTTCTAATGCCACTGGTTTCAGGTCCATAAGATGGTTAGATCTAAAGTTATGCTCGATTTACAGAAGTGTGGTCTGTATGCCTCGCGAGAGGAAGCTGCCGAGAAGATGAATCAGTGTAGATCGACGGCACAGCCTTGGTGTCGATCGACGGTGATCCCAGAAAACATGACCGAATTTTTTTATGGCCGACTTAAGCCCAAAAGCGATCACAAATTACCAGAATACCCTTGCACGACTTTAAGCCTTATTTATATGTTTCTATGCCATTGTTTAGGCAACAAGCTTTATTTTTATTCATAATTCTAGGTTAGGAGAAAGAGGAGGAAATCCCTCAGATTTCTCCTCTTTGGTTTTATATTGCTTTCTATATCTATTCAGTTTATGCTATCATCTATCATATCTGAGTAGATCCATCTTCTAGGTTAAGGTTTTCTAGGGTTTTGATGGATTAGCCAAACAATAGAATTGCTAGTAATTTTATTGTATCCTTCACAAGATTGTTTTTATTGCTTGTTTCTAGAGTAATTAACTAGAAACCTGATCATATAATAGTTAAGCGTACGCGAGAGCATGGTCTATTACCTGAACTGAATCTTGCTGAGCTAGATTGTTAGAAACAAACAAGAGTTGATCGAGGAATCTAGTGAACTAATCAAAATAAGTCGTAAAGATTGACTCAAGCGACCACCGATCGATGCTAGTCCAATAGCGTCGATCGAAGGTATATCCGAGTTCACAACGAGAGTTGGAACAAGGGACTTAGTCAATATATTAGACTCAAAGCGAGAGCTGGTCGTCTTTTACATTAGAGACCGAGTTCTAGGAATGATACCCTTAGCATCTATCCTCTATAATCCATTTACCTGAATAAACCCTAAGTCTAGCAATCCCCTCTTCCATCAAACAACAAACTCTTTGATTTACTTGCTTTATTATTTATTATTCTACATATTATCTGACCTAGCGTAGTCTAAACTCAAGTCTATTGTGTGAGATATCAAATCTCTGTGGATACGATCCTTAAGTACTGCAATTGATCACTTATTTGAGAGAGATCATCTTGGAGTAATTTGAACACATCAAATTTGGCGCCATTGCCGGGGACTCTGATCACCATTAGACTAGGTGTAGGATTTCGTCTAGGTTTAAGGCCGAGAGAAGGAGCTGATGCTTAAGTTTGTTCAGATGTTGGGTGTTCCCTATAGCGAGACGAATGGAGAATGCAAAACGGATGAAGAAAGTGAAACACTAAACGCTCACACTAAGAAGCCAAATATTAAAGTTCAACAGACAAATGAGGTTACACATAAAGGTGATGAACATCATGGACATGAGCCGAGCAGAAGAAGCTGATATTAGTAATCCGATCTCAGCATCGATCGACACTAAGACCTTAGCGTCGATCGATACCATGACCTCAAAATTGATCAACACATAATCCTATTGTCGATCGATATCTATCGAAACCCTTGAAAGATCGAGTTGTCCTCAAGACATTGCAGACTCGTTACTGAGGTTTGATCAGTCGGTTATAGAGGATTTCTTGGAGATAGAGGATGAGAAACAACCTGAAAATTCTGATCAAGACTTGGAGATGAAGCTTGATGACGATCAACACACTTCGGGAAAAGATCTGGAGACTTTACCGAAGGCTAACATCAATTTACACCCGCCTAATGACATCTATCAATACCCACCGGATGCTATCGATCGACACCACACACACGACATCGATCAAAACTCATTATTGGACAAACATTCATGTTACATGATTGGACCAGGACCGATTGAGGAGAGAATGCATGTGTCCCAGACCTCACATCTTATTGCCCACGAACATCTGAGACCACCTATCTACGCTGAAGAGGTTGGGTGGTTTCACAATAGATTGAAAATAATACATGACCATGTGAAGTTTGTGGTTCCCATCATTGTTTTTGAGGTTGAATTTCCTATTCTACCAGATAGAAGTGTGCATATGGATCCCTACATTGGTGTATTTGAAGATCCTCTGCATGGAGTAGTTTCTAAAAGAGGATTGATGTATGAAGGCGATGTAAACCAAGGATCATCAGCAGCAGCATCGAACAACACCACTATTAGAGAATCGATCGACGCCACCATCGGAGTCTCGATCGACAACATCATTAGAGCATCGATCGACACCCTTCAGATATCTCAACACGCAGAGACAGAAACAACCAAGTCTGGGGAAAGGAACATAAAGAAGAAGGAGAAAAGGAAGAGGAACTAGAAGAAGAGGAAAAGGACTAAGGGATGTCCTTCATTTTCATTTGCAAAGCTTCGAGCACTCCTTATTGCTGAGATGATACACAAAGAAGAAGAGTTTATGGAGGCTTTCACAAAAGTGTGATAAAACTGAAGATATTGGACATTGGGAATTGTTTTGATGCAAGTTCTCAATCTCATCTGGACTGAATCAGAGTTCCAAAACGTCACGCTAAAGACTACAAACAAGCCCTGAGTGGGATGCAACCCACTGTTTAGTAAGTTTAAAATTTTGTTTTACTTTCATTTATTACTGATTTTCATTTTTGCTTCATTTCAGGTAAAAAGAAAGATGATCCAAGGAAGATAGTTTGCACAGAGCAGCGACTGACACCTGATCAATGTCGATCGACGGAGCAACCCGAGTATCGATCAATCACCACTTAATTGTGTCGATCGACGGTCACATCCAACGAGCATGTATACCGTTTTTCCTTGTTAAATTTTGTCCTTATGATTTATTTTCCCGCCAACCTCAGACTGTATAACACTGGAGACAGTGTTGTTAAGTATGGGGGAGGTTTACTGATATTGTGTTCTATTTTGAGTTTTTTTTTTACGACAAAAGGCTGTTCTATTACTCAAGAAATATGAGGTGGTCTGGGAATCTAAACCGGAATAGAACAACCAATAAACAGCAAGTTACGATTAAAAGAGCGAGCAGTCCTAGCTAAACCATGAGATGTCTGATTAAACTGTTTTGGTATGTGGTTGAGCTTGAAGTCTTGAAATCTTTGTCTCAATGTTAAAATCTCTCCAATGTCCATTGAGAAGCTCGGCTACTCATGTGAGGCTTGAATCATCGCAATGACCTCTTTGCAATCTGTCTCGAAGTGCTGGCATGATGTATGTTGGAGCATTGCTTCCATCGCCCAAGTAAGTGCTTCAATCTCTGACTACAAAGAAGACATATAGTTCTCTTTGTTCTTCAACCTTATGAGTTGTTCCACTCCTCTTTCATCCTTCCATACTCACCCAATTCCACTAAAATGCGTCTCAGGATTCCAGGATCCCTTAACCAAACAAATATTTAACAAGCTTGGGACATGTATATTTGCTTGTTGGATCTTTGTGTGTGGCAGCGGCGTATTTGCCTCAAACCACGCTCTACATTCACTTTCTGCATGTCTAATGAGTTCTAGGGGATTCCGATCATAAATTAAACAATGCACAAATGATAATAAGTTTTTAAAACTTTTAATGCATTTTATTGATAAAAACCCTCAACTATTTTCGAATCGTAAGAAAACTCTTCAACTAAGTTTTCAGGGTTATAAACCTTCAACTTATAAACCGTTAACAAATGTTACCTTCCGTCACAGTATTTTAGACGGAAAGTAACAAATGTTAACGAAATTAAAATTGATGATTTATTTTGTAGGATTTTTAGTTTAGAATTTATTTTACGATCCATCTTTAGTTCAGGGGGTTTAATTACTCAAAACCTATTTTTCTAAGACTATATGGTATATAATACTGTGATTTCCGAACTAGTAGTTCAGAAGTGGAGGTTATTTATGCTAATTGACGTGAATTAATACTTTTATATGATTTCCTAAGGAGTAGTTCCAAAGTGGAAGTTCTCTATAATAATTAACGTGATTTAATACTATTTGATTTCCTAGTGGGAGTTCTTTATTTCGTTGTACGTTTGTTCGTTTCTTCACAAAGTCTACAATAAGAGCGGTGACTAGTGACTAGTGACAAGTGGGAAATTTCAATTGCAACTTTCTTCCGTGATCAACTTTTGTTTTTGACAATTTGTAACAATATTTAACGACCACTATGCCTAGTACACAATGTGAGAGAGGTATTTTGTAATTATGAGGCTCTAACCCTCAGTCGCGTACATTTCTACAAATGTTGTCCTTTGATCAGGTGTCCTTTATACGTTTTTGATGTTTTTGAGTCGACTAGTGTCATTTAGTACGTCAATTAATATCACTATTTACATTAATAGTCAATTAGCAATGTTTTTTTTTTTTGAAAACGAGATAATAGCAATGTTTTTCTTTTGAAAGCTGGTTAAAGTTAATGATTAAATAAGTCATAATAGCAATTTTTTTTTTTTGCAAAGGGTTTTCATAATAGCAATGTTCCCCATTACGTTACTCCAAAATGTAAGTTATGACTGTGATTATCAAAATAGGAATACCTTATCTTTATAAATTTTGTTTATAGTTACAAATAATATGGCCAAAACTCAAGTGGGGATACTTAGTTGCAAAATCAACTTGTGAACGTGTTGGAGCATGGTATTTTCGAATATCTACTTTGCTGGTGATTCACAATTATTGGTCAAGGTGATAAAGAACAATTATAAGATATATCAAATCAGCTTAGTAGCACATATTAAAACATGGGATAGGAAACTACAAGTCAGTTAAATATTGTTTGTCAACATTGTATTTATCTTCCAACATGGGTTACTCCAATTCTGCACTAAGACTAGACCTGGGAATTTAATTCTTTATCCATGGGTCATGTCTCATTTGATCTACCGTAGGGCGGGTGCGGACTGGTCAATTCAAAAAAATGAACATGTGGATGCGGGTGCGGGTCGAGTCAATTTTAACCGGAGCGGGTTGGCCGGATTTGAATCGTGTGTACTTGTCAACATGAAAAAAACTGTAGAAAAAGAAAAAAGACGTAAAAAATATTTAAAACATTATATAATTTTAATTATAAATATAGAATTTTAATTAATTTTTATAAATAAATTAATATATAATAAAATAATATTTTTAAAAAATTTATATTACCTACAGGTCCTATGATTATCCGCAAATATGAGCGACACAGGTGCGGGTATACAATTTTTTGTGGGTCATGTGGCTCAAAATTTTAAGTAAAAAATAATAAATTGACTTGTAGGTTAACGGTCAAGCGGGACGAATTGACCCTCGAACACAGCTCTAATTAAGACCTTATGACTTTAAAAAGATAAAAATTTTATTTTGTTAAAATAATAATCAACTTCTGAATATATCAAACAAATATACAATGTCCACTATCTGAACTCTGAACATGACATACCAACCTTTTTGACTGACATATTACGTACAATCCAAAATGAATCATTCACATCGTTTTCAGGTTGTATTTTTATATATTTAATAGTTTATTCATTTTATTTTAATTATCGTTATAGAGTAATTTTTTTATTTTAAAATAAGTATCATTTTAGAATCGCAGTGTAAAATTTATTGATTTTGCATGTTATATATCTCTTTATACTCTCTTGTTTACTTTTTATTGGTTGAAATATGATTATATGTATAAATAATTATGTTTATATTCAGAAAATATATAGATTTAAATTTATTTTTAATTTGTGCACAAATTTAAAACTACAATTAAAATGAAATGGAAAAATATAGTTAAGTGAGTACTAACTGGATTTTAAATTACTTTGTTTGACAGTTTGTAAATATTCATTGTTGCTTACTTGATATCTACGATTTTTGGAATGAACAAAAATTAAGAGAATGAAAGTTTAATGCATTAAAATACAGTAAGGATATGAGATTAACTTATGAAGAATGATGAACAGATTGAAAAAATTAAAGGGTTTTCAGTAATTAAACTCCTCAACTAAACATGAATCGTAAAATAAACACTTCACTAAAATTCATATGAAATAAACTGTCAATTTTAAGTCCGTTAACGTATGTTACCCTTCGTCTATAATACTGTAATGGAGGGTGACATATGCTAACGATTTATAAGTTGAGGGTTTATAATATTAAGAACTTAGTTGAAGGCTTTTTTCCAATTCAAAAATAGTTAAGAGTTTTTATCACTAAAAATATTAAATATTTTTAAATATTTATTATCACTTGTGCATTGTTTTAAATTGATTTATAAGCCTTTAAACTATGTTATAAATCTTTATACATAACTTATTATAAAACTAATTTATGAATCCAAAATTAATAATTATCAACACTACTTAAAACTTAACATAACTTAGAAATATTATATTGTTTGATATTTTAAAATGGTGATATAAAAAATTTGTGTCTTAGATCGCCATACAAATAATTTAATAAATTTAAGTTATATTAGGTGTTAAGTACTGTCGTCCATAAATAATTCATGAAGTCAATCTTCCCACTTAGTGTAGATGATAATTAGTTATAAAGTCTTATTAATCATTTGTAAAACTATTAAATATTTATGAACTTTTATAAATCAGTTATAGAATTGATAAAAAGGCAAATCTCTCAAATAACTATTCTTAATTTTTTTCACAAAAATAGTCTTTAAAAATGATCAAAATAGACTCTTTTGTTTTGAAATTTTTTATTTTTATTTTTTAGTTTTAAACTTCACCTCCGAAACTTCACCCCATAAATCTAACCCTAATTATAGATTAGTTAACCCAATGGGTTTAAATATATTATTTACACCCCTTAATAAAATCTATTTTAGTCATTTTCCTCTTTGAAGGCTATTTTTGTGACAAAAATTTTAAAATGGCGATCATATGGTATTTTTCTTTATAAAATGATCAATACGAATTTATAAATTAATTTTAAAGTGTTAGAAATCAATTTTAAATAATATAAATAATAATAAAGATTTTAAAACATTTAATGATTTTCAGTGATAAAAACCGTTAACATATGGATAAAACCTTCAACTAAGTTTTTAACATTATAAACTCTCAACTTATAAACCGTTAACATATGCCATCCTCCGTCATGGTATTTTAGACGAAGGGTAACAAATGTTAACGAAATTGAAGTTGATGATTTATTTTGTAAAATTATTAGTTGAGGGTTTATTTTATGATTTATCTTTAGTTGAGGGTCTAATTACTAAAAAACCAAAATTAAAAAGCAGTATAAATAATATGAAAAAATCAATTCTATTAGTCTTTACAATTCTATAAAGTATGTTTACATATCTAGAAAACCCCATTACTCAAGAAGCTAAAATAGAAGTAAATTTTTATTTCACTGTTCTCATTATGTTAATATTTACTTCTGATTACCGTTCACTTATTAATTTTTTTCACTTTAACACTCTCTCTTAATCTTGACTATAGGGATTCTAAAGACCAAGTTTGAAACCATGAAGATTTACCTCATTGAGAAAAACCTCGAGTTTTGAAAATCATTTGGGATAAAACCACTTAAAATTATGAATCCAAGATTTGAATGAATGAACTCAAAGAATTTGGTGCTAGCTGCTTTGGTGAAGAAGTCAGCTAGTTGATCCAAGTTCATGTGTAGCATAATAGAATCACTCCTTACTCCACCATTTATCTCATTTTATGACAATCTACTTCATTGTGATTGGTTCTCTTATGAAACACCGAGTTAGATGTAATGTGAATGACTTCTTGATTGTCACAGCTCATGGTGGGTGGGGTAGGTGATTCAGTTCCCCAGTCCTTAAGAAGAGCTTGAATCAAATAAGCTCATCAGTTAGTTTTTTTCATGGCCCTATGCTTAGCTAATACGCTTGAAAAAGAGTTCACCTTCTGCTTCTTGCTCTTCCAAGTGACTAGGTTGTCCCCAATGAATATGTAGTGGCATGCAAGCATGAATTATATTTTCTATCCACTCTATCTCTAGACCAATCATCATCAGAATAACTAAAAAACTCATTGCATCCCATCCAAATACCTTGATCCAAATCTCCTTTGAGATACTTGAGTATCATGTCCACCATGTTCCAGTGGTGCATATTGGAAGATTGCATAAGCTAGGTCACCCATCGAGTAATAGTTATGTTAATCATCACATACTTCGGTATTGATTGACATCCTCAGATGACCTATCTTCGATCTCCTCTTCTCTTAGAACTTTGTAACCCTCTTCAAAATGTGTCTTAGCTGGTTTTGATCCAAGCTTCCATGCTCTAGAAAACAAATCAAGTGTGTACTTCCTTAGATATAAGAAGAGTCTCTCTTTAGGCCGACACACTTATATCCCAAAGATATATTTTAGTTCAACAAAGTTTTTATATCAGAAACAGATTGAGGAAATGCCTTAGTGACTTGAATTCATACCTTGTATTTCTCTAAGATGATGATATCATCTGCATATTCAAGAATTACAACTATACCGTCTTGTCTTTTTAGGGTGAAGAGAGTGTGGTCATCCTCCAACTTCTTGAAAACTTTATCTTTGAGAGTCAAAATTAACTTGTGATACCAAGCTCTTAGAGATTACTTCAACTCATATATGGATTTCTTAAGTCTAAGAACTTTTTCTAGGTGTAACTGTATTCTCAAGACCAGGGCAAAGAGTCATGTACACTTCATCTTCTAATTTACCTTGTAGAAATGCATTCTTGGCATCCATATGCTAAATATACCACTGAAGGTTAGTAGGTAATGAAAAGACAACCCTTCCGTGTGAAATTGCAAATGCATCTTAATAATCTTTTTCATATGTTTGAGTGACCCCTCTTGCCATCAGCCTCACGTTGTACTTCTCTATCTCTCCATTACTCTTGTACCTAATGATGAATACCAATTTATACCCCACAACACTCTTGTCTTTGGGAAGGTATGTCTCATAATAATTTTGGTTGTGTTCCATGATTTTTATTTCTTCACTTACAATCTATGTCCATACTTTGTGATCCATGAGCTCATCTTAAGTCCTTATAACATGTTCCTGATCCAATTTGCTAATAAAAAATTGATGTTCAAGAGGAAGATGAGCAAGAGAACAAACCACTTGTATAATAGGTGCTACTGCTTTGTTGTTGCTGTAAACTCTTGTGTCTACCCATTTGGATGGTTTATTAACCTTTGTACTCATTCTAAAAAGTTGCAAACGTTCAGGCTCATGCTCTTCTTCAAGAACTTCTTCCTCACGCTCTTGTTCTTCCCCTTAAACATGCTTTTGGGACGCTTCTCCTTGATGTAGTTGGATGAACCACCTTCTTCCAAATTGGTTCTTCATATGTGTCTTCCTTATGATCAAGGTTAGTGTATTCTTCAACTATTTGAGATTCAATTGGGGTGCTTAACCTCATGCTTTTATCATTCTCCTTGTGTTGACTGATTCTACAGTTCTCCAATATGATTATTAGGGTTTTGGCTCTGACCGAGGGTGACAGATATAAATCCTTAAGATTGTTTTATTTTTTTCTAATCATTCAACCCTTTGGTCTCCAAAAAAATTGACATCTTTAGACATCATAAGCTTCCTGGTTTCTGGTACATAGTCATTGTATCTCTTTTGGATTATTGAATATTCAATAAACATAGCTTGGAAATTCTTTGCCTCAAGCTTGTTTCCAGGATTTCATGAGATCAAAACAAAATACACCCAAGTAAACACATGTAAGTGATTACTAGATGGTTTAATTTGTTTAATACCTCAAACAGAGAGACGTCATTGAGGAGTGTGGTTGAAATTCAGTTGATCAAGTAACATACTGACACCATGGTGTCTCCCCATAAATGTTTTGGAGCATTTTTGTGAAACATCATTGATCTAACCACCTCCATAAAATGCATGTTCTTTTTAGGCCACTTTATTTTCTTGATGTGTATAGATATCTTATTTGGTGAATGATCTCAGCTTGGCTACATGTTGTTTGAATGCGTGATTAGTGTACTCCCCTCCATTATCTGATCTAATTTTTTTGATCTTTGAAATAGTTAGTAACATATTTTGAATTTTAGTAAAAGCTTTAAGAACCTTGTTTTTTATAAGGAATCAATCTTAGTCAAATTTATGTAGATTTTTTTATCAATGAATGTGACATATTATTTAGATGCACAAGGTGAAGTCCAAACATTATAATGAATCAAATGAAAGCATTTTCATATATAGCTGAGACTTGGAAAACACTGATTTATAACATTAGCCACGTATACAAGCTTCAAATTCATCATATTTACAAGAAATACTAGACAATAATAATCCTAAAACACGAGAATGAGGGTATCCTAATCTAGCATGCCAAATCGCGTTATTAGCCATAACATAATTAGAACTGGAAGAACAAGAAATATAAGAAGTTGACTTGGTATTGCTAAGCATATTGATATCTTGCTTATTTGTATTGTTTTAATCATCCATTCTTGTACATTTTTATCATTTAGGATAGAATTTAGATATATTTAGGTTGCATGGCAGTACATATGTCCTTATCAGGTGTTGAAGATGCAAAATGGTGACTTTGAAGCCTTTGGAGGTGGTTTAGAGGCACAAATGGCGATTTTTGAGCATGAGTCAAGATGACCAAGTGTCCCAGCGGTTTGCTACCTCCTCAGCGGCTTTGTGACCTCGTCAAGAAGCCGCTGACGTGGGTAAGCGGTCTAACGCAGCGGCTTGGTGATGCTGCTGCAACAAGAAGACGACGAATCCTTTTAGAGACTAAGTATACCAGAGGCTAAATGTAGCAGTTTCTTCATGTCGCTAGAGAAGAAACCAAAGTCCCTGTTTGATATCGGTGTAATGCAGTGGCTTATTGACGTCAAAGCCAAGGAATTGGAGAGCTCATGCGTGCTAGTGTCCCAACGGTTTAGTGGAGTGGCCAAATGCAAAGCAAAAGGCCGCTGGAGCCATGCAACGGCTTCACCCAGCGGCTGAGCGTGGAATAATCAATATTTCGGGATTGACCACACATTTTACCCATTTATGTTTGGGTCAACCCAGGTTTTTTGGGTTGAACCGATTAGATTTTATATTACTATAAATACATTCTAGACCCAATCTTAGGATTTATCTTGTTTTCTCTCCAAAACACATTGCTATTTTGGTGAAAGCTTGAATCTTTAGTAATATAATCTTTATTTCCTTGAGTAATCTGAGTTTATTTCATTTGCTTAACATGATTAGTCTTGAATCGATCATAATCTTAAGCTTAATAATGAATATTAGTGAGTAGACTTTCTTTGAACGTATGAGTTATTGTGATCAGGGTGATTAAGTGATAATTTAGAGTGTTAGATCTTTCATTTTATATGCTTATATCTTGTTTGTAATGCTAGTTTGGACTTGATCACTCTAAATTAGAGCTCTAGACATTTCATGCCTGGAAGGTGTTTGATGAAATGTCTGAACCAAAGTGACAGTGCTCTCTGCTTGCTTAACCAAAGACATTTGATGTTAGGAAAACTTAGATAGTTAGTAGATTTGTTCTTAATGAGTGCTTGATTAAATTAAACCAAAGACATTTGATGTTTAGTGGCTGATAACAAATGAACTCTTATCTTGGAAATGAACTAGTTTAGTGAGTGTGTCTTCACTTAAAGAGCTTGATTGATTGTTGTAATAGCACTCTAGGTTAGATCTTAGTCACACAGAGTCAATACACTTGCCCATGGGTTTTATTCTTCTTAGATGATTGAAAGTTTATTACTTTATTCCTTAGTGTCTTGTTTACTTGATTTATATCACTTATCTACCTTGATTGCATTTAGATTAAGCATTTACTTGCATTCTCATTGGTTCAAAATGACTTAGGATTGAATTGACATCTTTCTATACTACTTTGATTTTAGGATTTAGTAAAATACTTGTCACATATACAATCTCTCCTTAGATACTCCGTTTTCAAGAAACTTGCTGGTCTTAATATTCTGATAATGTACATTATTAGAGCTAAAAATAACATTACAATCCATATCAATGGTTATCTTTTTTAACATATTACAAATATGATGTAACTAGTCATATAAAAGGTTTTAGCTTCCTTATCAAACAACATAAGTTTTCATACACCTTTGATTGGTATTTTATCTCCCTTTGCAATCACTACATTCCCTAAGGATGGTTTTATATTGTTGATCAGATTTGACTAACTAATCTTTCTTGAATCTACAATTAATGATTTACAGATGTTTGATGCATTAAATGAATTACTAAATACTTTACCAAAATT
Source organism: Moricandia arvensis (assembly GCA_905132765.1). Lineage (NCBI taxonomy): Eukaryota > Viridiplantae > Streptophyta > Magnoliopsida > Brassicales > Brassicaceae > Moricandia > Moricandia arvensis. The sequence continues at coordinate 90,168 of CAJHQP010000291.1, read as the reverse complement.
CTTCTTGATGTTCTTGATAAGTGCATCAAGGCCTGATATTTTTATCATATCATATTTTATTAATTACGTAAGATGAGCTGTTACCAATGAATTCCCTTCTCCCTCGCTAAAATGTGTAGAAGGACCAATTTCTTCATTCGAGAGGTTTGCTCTTGGTTCCTTGAACTTGATTGGTTTGACACAAAGGTAAAAAAATCAAAACTTATCTTTGGTGTGACCCTTGTTTTTGAAGTGACCACACACCCATATCTTTGTATGTTCATGCTTAAATACTCTTTTATTGGCAGTCACAAAATCTTCCTCTCCACCAAAAATTCCAAACAACCCTTGCTCTTTCTTAATATATGTACACACTTCTTTAAGTGTTGGTAGCTTGTCTGGCCTTATGATATGCTTAATCAAGTCATTTTAGGTAGGATTGAGAGTCATTAAAAGGCCAAAGGTCTTGTCTTATTCTCGCCTCTCATTAAGAATAACGGGATCGACTGAGCTTGGCCTTAACATCTCAAGCTCAGTCCACAAGAATCTAAACTTGCCAAAATGTTCACTGAACTCCATGTCTTCTTGGCTGAGATCATCTTCTTGACTTCAATGCTTTGTATCAAGTTGGAAATATATCTGTATACCTTTTTAAAAGTCTCCAAAGTTCTTGACGGTTTCAAACTAGGGGTAAGTCTCCAAAATTGATGCTTCCAAAGAGTTTAAGATTCTAGACAACACCTGATAGTACTCTTAAAACCACTAGTCTTCATTCACAAGGCTTCCTTGCCATCTTGTTAGATCGTTTGTATTGGAGCTTCATATTTAGTTATATAACTCCATGAGCCATGACAACCTAAAGATATCTTGACATCATAGACCATAATTTGTACAACCACTTGCCCTGAGTTTTCTATGGTTAGATTTAGGAAATAAAAGTAAAATAGATTGAAAGAGGCAGAGAGAAGATAACGATAGCTTATTGTTTTTTATAACTGTGGAGATCTCAAAGGCTTTCTTGGCCTAAAAACTAATTTCACAAGGTTTTGGATTCATGTATGCAACTAATCCATCAATGTAGCACGGTTAGGTGGCCTAGGAAAATCGAACCTAAAGAGAAAGCTCTAGTTGAAGCCTCTTTATCACTAGGCCAAGACGACTTAGTTGAAAAGTAGCTTATAGTTTTAAGACAGTGTAAAAGTATGAGACAAACTTAATAAAGATGATGAAAAGATTGAACAACAACTAATAATAGTAGAGAGAATACAGAGAAGAAAAAAATAGAGAAAAAAACTTACATATTTGAATCTCTATAACTGTGGTTACAATAAATTATAAAGTATGTTTAATTTTATAGAGAAGTTAAATAAATTGTCTACTTGTTACTTTGTTTACTTCAACAAATACACTTTTTGAACTGGGGTAACGTCCTGAAGAGGTGAATCCAATTTTATTGAATGCATAAATATTGTAAAGATTATAACTGAAAACTTACAAATTACAATAAATAGGTATATGTTATAAACATATTGTGGATTGTCATAACCGGAGCGACCATAGTCGGTCCAGTCCATCCGGCCCATTCACTAAGTCTATGGGCAATGGGTTTACTAAACCTATTGCATATGGGTTTACGTTTAGAGAAAAAGAAAACCTATTCCTTATTGGTTTTGGAGATTATCTTTTTCCTAGATAAACTAGGATAAATACTATTTCTTTTTTCCTTGTATTCCCTATATAAAAGAGAACCTTTTGTAAGCTTTATGCATATTCATAATACACAAAGCAACAACGAAATTCCTCTTCTTCTTCTCTTGATTTACAACACGTTATCAGCACGATAGCCTCTAATACCCTAAGCTAAAAATCTGCCACATAAAACCCTAATCTTATCCGAACTTCAAAGAGGTCGTTCTCTCAAACCTTGAGGACCCATAAAACAATTAAGATATCAAATCAAAGCCTTCGCCGAGACTAATCCGTTGGTGCAAACGTCTTGTCGATCTGATCAACGACGCGCCCTCACGCACAGATTCTGTGTGCATTGCACATCATGCTCTCTCTCACCTTGGCGGCTCAATAAACCCTAATTCTGGCATAACTTCAAACTGACTGTTCTCTCAAAACCCGAGGACCCATACGATGATCCACATATCAGTTTAAAGCTCTCGACGAGAGGAATCAGTTTCCGCAAACAGCTTGATGATCCGATCTCTAACGCGACCTCACGCTCAGCGACAATACACATCGCGGACTTGCCTTTTTGGAATCCGATACCAACATGAGTTTCTAGCCCTATTCAAATCATGTGAAAGATAAGTTTATCATACCTTAAATGATTCATGTTATCTTGACTAGATTATGGTGTTCATGTTATCTAATACTCCTTGTTTTGTTTCATGAGCTGAGAGGAGTCGATGCAACGATGTAACCACACAGCAGTTCGTGATCCAAGTGTATATAGATCAGCTCGCGACGATCAGCTTGTTCGATGGATGATCCTTGATCCACATGATCTTGAACAAACCCCAGCTCATGATCCAAGCTCATAAGTTTATCTATCTTGGTGGTCCATTCAAGACCGGTGGTTTAAAGTAAATCGATAAAAACCCTAATACTCAAAACCCCAAATCGAATGAACTAATGATCAAACTAAAACCTAAAAACGATTTGAGGAATTTAGAAATATTTATAGGTTGCTGGATAGATTGATTGCTATACATGGTTAATTGTTTGATCAAAACCCTAATCAAAAAATACTAATGTGCAAATCAAAACCCTAAAAGACTTTGCTTGTTTAAAATCGATTGTTTTAAGATTAGAGGTTGTTTGTTTACGATCTTAGATGATTTAGGATTGTTTCTAGAAATATCTAGACCTAAACCTAATCGTTTGGGCATAAACCTTAGAACCCTAATCGATCCCTAAACCCTAAAGGGTGTTTTTAGAATGTTCTAGACCTAAACCTAAATCACTTGAATAAACCCTAATCGATCCATAAACCCTAGAAGTACATAATTGATTCTCATTTTGATTCTAGTATACTTGAGGTTCTTATTCAATTGTTAGGTTGCTAGATTGATTGTTTTCAATTCATGTCTTAACTCTAGACAATTGCTAGGTTGATGAGGGAATTGTCCCTACTGCCAAAACCCTAAACCTAAAACCGCATAGGCCAAACCTTAAAATCATAAATCGTAATCTTTGATTGATATTGTTTGAGAGTTAGGTTGTTATATTGTTTGATAAAACATAGTTTGGCCGAATCAAAACCTAACTTGGTCAAATTAGAAACCCTAATTCGAATTTGGATCCTAAAGGCCTTGAAATCCTAAAGAGGCCTTGAAACCCTCATAACATATTGCCTTGAATCTGATCATAATATTGGTAATCTCTAAATTGGTTAACCCTATTAATTGAAAGTTAGGATTGTTTAGATTCATTGCAACCCAAATTTGAATATGAATCCCTAAAGGGCCTTGAAACCCTAAATTGATCAAACCTAGGTCGTATGATCTTAAGGATGAATCCGATCACATCTTAGTATATGGCCATCTAGACTAAATTGTGATCATTGCATAATTTGATTGATTGCTTGGTTATGAATACTTGAACATATAGACCACAACCCTTAGGGTTGTTGCATCATTCAACATAGCCGTGTCGCTTGATTATTCTATGTTTAGTTGACCACATACATTGCTTGATCTATATGCTTTGAACCATCTTTATTAATCACCAAACTTGCTTGATATGCATTCAAATAAGTCATTGAACATATAGACATTGATCCTTAGGATTGTCTTGCATATCCATATCACTTTGGTCGCATATAGAATAACATGGTCGATTGTTTGATTGCTTGGTCGAAGATCAATAACTAAAACTCGACCTAGGACATATTAGATCCCGAACTTGAAGCTCGGTTTAGATAATCTCGTCCTAGGCCCAATTAGTCTATAATTCGACCTTGAAACCGGATAAGAATCAAACCTAGGTTTAACTTGGTTTATTGTCGATCTTGAAGCTCTACCCGACCTAGACCATAACCCGAACTAAATCTATTCTAGGCCTAAGGTCGAACCTGATCTATCTTAACTATACTCGACCTAAAACCTGTCTAGGACCTAACCACTTCCATAACAATAGACCACACAGCCATAGGAACCATTATGGTCGCAGCTGTGGTCGGTGACAAAGACGTGGTCGAGGCCACTATAATGTGAGCCGTGGTTGACCGAACCACTATAGCAAAGGCCGTGGATATCAAACCCATTCAGGCCGAGGTCGAAACCAGAGCCATGGTATTTCCACCTAAATTTTCCCTAATGGTCGTGGCCATTAACAACTCATATGGTCGAGGTTAACAAACTCGGTTCGCGCCCGTGGGAACCACTATAACCGTGGTCGTGGACCCAAATTTTGGCCATGGTCGAGGACAAGAAAACCGTTGTACTTCTAAAACATAACACTCGACCAACAAATCATTGAGCCATATGTGTGGAATGGAAAACCATTGGGATAAGATATTTAGGATTCCCAGACATTTTTTGGCCTCCATCAAGAGAGCCAGAAAGGGAAGAATCCAGAAGTTCATTTGGTCTATCAAAATGGGAAAATGATTTTGATCATGAATAAGATGCCCTTATGGAATATGAAACCTCATATTGCCTAAAAGAATAAGGCTGAATTCGACATCAAAACTTATGTTTGATTTATTCCCTTGTCTATTAAAATGAATGATCTTAATATAAGCAAATTTGCAGGTATAGTATTCTAATTAAGGACCACGCCCATGGCATTGCCTAAAGGGCATTATACTCACCCAAGAAAAGGCCCATTAAGATATAAAGATATAAGAGTGAGTGGTTTCCACATTGAAATAATGGGCAAAGGAAACAAAGTTCCTTTAGATTATAAAAATCGCCTAAGGCCTTAAAAGAAAATGGTCAAGACTGTACCTGCATACTCTACTAATTTAAACTATGCTAAAAATCAGTATGATAGAGGCAAAAGCCATGTTCAAGACCAGATTGGTTGACCCACGAAATTTATACACTTTATGGCATGACTGGATTAGCCATCCTAGTCTAAAACTTGATGCTAAAAGATTGAAAATGGCACACAGAGTTATCCCAAATCTCACGTTGTGTAACATGTACACAAGGGAAACTTATTAGGCTTTATTGTCCCAAGCATCACAAATTATAGTATGTTCATGAGGGGGGAGTGAGGATAAACCCGTGGTCCATGACCATACTACAAATTCGTGTACCATGGTCTATGGCCATGCTATAATTGGCTTGGTTGGACCTTTTTATAAAAAACATAAGCCATGTCCAGCCTAAGGCTTAGGGACATAACGAATTTACATGTATCTAGAGTTGATATGAATCAGGCCATATAAGTGAGCATAGATATTCCCATCTAAGATTGAACACGGGTCATGAACCAGACATATACCATCTTATGAGATTTTGAATTAAACCACCACAAACATGTGTGCCTCTAAGATGGAACCTCCGAAAGGATTGAGAATATATGTTGGATATGAATATGTCTTTCTCCAACAAGTTTAAAGTATCTTGACCCAAACATGAGTGATCTATTCAGTGGCCAAGAACATGGATTGCATGAGCAAATGAATCCAACTATCCAACATTAAAAGGAGAAAGCTATAAGCTGGTAAAGAATAAAAGAATGATAAAGAGAAATAGAATGGTATTAACCATTATTGTCTTCGCAAGATCTTCGGACTAAAGAATATGATTTAAGACGTCCATATGAAATGATATAAATCTAGCAGAACTATATGCCAGACACATTGACCCGAAAGAAAAGAAAAGAATGACTATGTCATACCATCTTAGCACCAATGAATTTGATGTCCTAGAGAGACACAATCAAGTTGCTACAAAGTCTATACAAGATAGACCAATGAGTTCCATTAGATAAGAATCCTTGGAAAGAAAGAGAAAGGTGCGTAAAAAGATAAGACAAATCCGAGGTCATTATGGAAACCAGACCAGGCATAGAGATAAGGCTGGCCAGCTGAACATCTAAGGTACCAAACCATGTAGCTTGGGACGCCAAGCTGCTAGGTAATAAAGGTCCTGGATAATGAGATCTTAAAATTGATTAAATCATGTCTGGAACATAATGGAACCACATAAGAGTGTCGACACATAAATGATATAAGAATGTGAAAGAAAAGTAGCACTTGAACATAAAGTTATAAGCGAGGATCATAACCCACGTGTATATAAGAATGCATTCATAAGATCAAATTGAGTTAGATGGAAACATGTGATTATACAATGTATAGGCAGATAGGCATATTGGCCAATTATACTGACGCTATCAGATGATATAAACCAGTGGACAAATAGGTTTTGTGAGGGAAAGAAAATCGTGAGATATAGGACATGACCACATGGCCTAAGGTGTTCATGTTCCTACTTATAACATTCAAGCATAGCTTGATTACACAAGGATACTCACAGAGATCATGGAACATATCATAAGGAGATAAACTCCTATTTGTTGGATGCTACTACATACTTTGAATTGATAAAGGTCTGGTCATAAGAAAGAAGTTAGATTGACATATAATGATGTAGTAAGCTGTATATGATCCATTGGAAATGAGATATACATGAAATAACCAGAGGGTATTAAGCTTAAAGATAAAGCTAGTTCTCGAGAACAACATTATATAAAGTTGATTTAAATATCCTAGGAACCTCTGGAAAAATTTCCCAAATGATCGAATATTTTAAAGAAAGAATTCGATGAAATATCTTGGGAAAACAAAGTTTTGTTTAAGGTTTACAACTTGAGTACATAAATGATGGAATCCTTGTTCATCAAATGACATATATAGAAAATATACTCAAGAGATTCAACATGGGAAAATCTCACCCATTGTAGAGCCCCATGGTCGTGAGGACCCTTGGTCCGGACACCGACCCATTTGGTCCAAAGAAGGACGATGAAATTATCCTTGGTCCAGAAATGCCATATATAAGTGTCATAAGAGCTTTAATGTATATGGCAAGCCACACTCGACCAGACATATGTTTTGCCATGAATCTATTGTCTAGAGTTAGCTCATGACCGACCTAAAGGCACTGGAACGAGATTAAATGTATTTACAAGAAACAAAAGACTTTGGTTTATTTTATATTCTAACCAATTTTATACTAACCAACCCAAAGATGGGTTAAGTGGTTAAGTGTTTTTTTATTATGCAGGTTATCTATTAGATCTCATACAGGTTATGCAATATTTTGGCAATACCGTCATAGCAACATCAGCCAAGTTCGTGGATGTTTTTGGTCAAAGAAACCAAAGTGCTCAGATGGAGAAATCATGAGGTACAATAGCTTCAGAAGATCACAATTGGAAGCATTGGTCGTGAAAATTTTAGAAGGAACGAGTGAACTAGAAGTTGGTCGAAGCTCTAGATGGAATGGTCGACAGAAAAGAAACACATTCAAGTAGCTTATCGACATGGTCAGTTTAAGGTGGAGCCGTGTACTGAAGAATCACGAGTGGACTAGACGTTGTGTGGTTATGGACAAAGAAAGATGGCCGCAATCATGGGAAGCTACACTTCGTTTGGTTCTATGGTGGATCCGGTGTAGCCTTGTTCGATATGGTATGTTACAAGGCGAGTGGTACAAGATTGATCCGAGTGGTACAAAGTTTTTCGAGTGGTACAAAGTTTTCCGAGTGGTACAAGTGATAATCAGACGATCTATTCATCAAATCACTACCAACCTCGACGTTCCAGAAAGATAATGCATCAAATTGGAATGCATAAATTGGAAGATTTTTAGAGAGGTACAAAACATGGGGAGTAATACGCATTGTACTCCTTTTCCTTAACCATGGTTTTATCCCATAGGGTTTTCCAGGTCAAAGGTTTTAATGAGGCAACATCTAGGGCGTGTTACATGGTTATGACATCCAAGGGGGAGTGTTATAAACCATATTGTGGATTGTCATAACCAGACCGACCATAGTCAGCCCAGTCCATCCGGCCCATTCACTAAGTCTATGGGCGATGGGTTTACTAAACCTATTGCATATGAGTTTAGGTTTAGAGAAAATGAAAACCTATTCCTTATTGGTTTTGGAAATTATCCTTTTCCTAGATAAATTAGGATAAATACTATTTCCTTTTTCTTTGTTATCTTTGCTTATTTGTATTCCCTATATAAAAGGAACCTCTTGTAAGCTTTATGCATATCCTCTTCTTCTTCTCTTGTTTTACAACAGTATATAAATTAGTGAAGAACTACATTATTTTGAAGTATGGTGCATGTACCCCCTCTCTCTCTCTCTCTCGTTTTACTAGTTTTTGTCATGGTTAGAGCAAGTCCAACGCAAGTTTCTCTCTAAATATCTAGTAATTAAAGAAAAATTAAAAATATAAAAAGTTGAGAAGAGAACATGAAAAAGTTCTTATTATGGACCCTTTAAGAATCAATTTCGTATATAGTATTTAATAACATTAGGTTTAATGTATTTATGTGGAATGATTTTAGTTTAGAATTGATTTAGGAAATGATTGATTAAATTAGAAAAAGACAAAAAGTACTTAACACTATGATTATTAATTGAGAATTCGGCCAAAAAAGCACGAACTTTGCACGAATTGCCAAAATAAACATGAACTTAAGAGCTGACCAAAAAACACTACAAACTTTCATTGACTTTCCAATTAATTCACAATTTTTTCATTGACTTGCTAATCTAGCACGCCGTCAAAAAATATTTAATGGTGTTAAGTAAAACGACGTTAACTGTTGGCGTTAAGTAAAACGACGTCGTCTTCAAATTAGACGAAACGACGTCGTTTTACGTGAATTGAAAGTAAAAACATGAAGTCTCATAGGTTCGAACCCAGGTTGCTTGGATCAAACGGCGAAGTCTTTTGCCACTGGGCTACGGGCACTTTCAATGTATTAACTAATACATTTAATTTTATTTAGTACCGATTGAACATAAAAAAATTTCCAAAAACCTTAAAAAGAATTTTAAAATTCTAAAAAATTGGAACAATAAAGAAACGTTTTATAAAATTAATTTTAAAATTAAAATTAAAAATAAAATTTTATTTTTCTTTTAAAAAATCAAAAATCATCCAAAATTCTGATTTTTTTTAAACAATTGCTAAAAATTGAATAAAATCATCCAAAATTTAATCATACACCCATAAAAATATATCCACATAATGCTCAAAAAATTTCTAAAAACAAAATTCCAAAAAATTTAAAAATTCAAAGAAAATGCAAAAAATAATGGGTGTATAGTTAAATTTTGGATGATTTTATTCAATTTTTAGCAATTGTTTAAAAAAATCAGAATTTTGGATGATTTTTGATTTTTTTAAAGAAAAATAAATTTTTATTTTTAATTTTAATTTTAAAATTAATTTTATAAAAAGTTTCTTTATTGTTCCAATATTTTAGAATTTTAAAATTCTTTTTAAGTTTTTTGGAAATTTTTTTATGTTAAATCGGTACTAAATAAAATTAAATGTATTAGTTAATATGTTGAAAGTGCCCGTAGCCCAGTGGCAAAATACTTCGCTGTTTGATCCAAGCAACCTGGGTTCGAACCCGTGAGACTTCATGTTTTTAATTCCAATTCACGTAAAACGACGTCGTTTCGTCTCATTTGAAAACGACGTCGTTTTACTTAACGCCAACAGTTAACGACGTTAAGTATTTCTGTTAAATTTTTTGACGGCGTGCTAGATTGGCAAGTCAACGAAAAGATTGTGAATTAATTGGAAAGTCAATGAAAGTTTGTGGTGTTTTTTGGTCAGCTTTAAAGTTCATATTTATTTTGGCAATTCGTATAAAGTTCGTGATTTTTTTGGTCGAATTCTCATTATTAATTACTTCAGTTGCATTGACTTGTAAATAATTGTTGATTCTAAAATTTATTTCTTATTTGTATTTCTCTTTTAATAATATTGATTAAAATTGATATTAATCAAACTTAGTTGTACTTTTAGAGATTTAATAATGTATATAAGTAGAAATCAAAGGGCACAGACTAAGATTCGAAAACAAAACTAGTTAATAAGTGAGATTTCTACATCAAAGAGTATATAAAAGACTTTAACGAAGAAGAAGATATATAACTAACAATAAAAAGTTATAAGCATATATCTATCAAGATTCTTTAGCTGTGTTTTCAAGTTATATATATGGAAAGGTGGAGAGGGAGAAGAGGAATATCACAACTACCCGAAACGTTAGAGTTAGCAGCCATGAATCCCATTGGCGTATTGCGCGAGAAGCAATTTTATGGAACTACTGTCTACTTATTCTCTGATCCATCTCAAAAACAACACCCATTCTCCTCATCCACCTCTGGTGAAGCAGCTACTGATTCAATCGGTGTGTTTCGCACGGGGGAGATTGATGGAAAGCCAAATTTTATATTTGTTTACTTATCTGAAACAGAAAGCCCATCCTCTCCCTCCTTCTCCTCCTCCCCTCAAGCTCTTTTCATATGCCCTTCTCTACGTCTCAGGATTCAAAAGTTACAGGAGATTGCTCCTAACAGATCTTACCGGTTCGAAACTTCCCCTCTCTTCCCCGGTTCAGGAAGAAGCACTGATCAACAAGTCCAGAATATGCTGGATTCTGACATCCATGATGGTATCTGTAAGTTCCCCATAGTCCCTTTCATTAAGGAAAATGAAGATGATGGTGAATCTGAATACGAAGACGAAGATGAAGATGAAGATGAAGATGAAGATAACCATGACGATGATGATGATGACGATGATGAGGATGAGGTTGAAGACGAAGATGAACATGAACATGTACATGATGATGATGATGATGATGATGATGATGATGATGATGAGTTTGATTATTGCACTGCATGCAGGAGGGAGATACTTGAGGGCACATACTATTATATATGTGACACATGCTGTCACAAGTTCCATAAAGAATGCGTGGAGTCTCCACTCGAGATCCAACACCCATCCCATCCTTTTCTTTCTTTCCAACTTTACAATGTTCGCCCAGATGGTCTGGATTGCATAGTGTGTGAAGCAAGTCTCAACCACCAGCAGATGATTTATTATTCTCCTACTTCTAATTTGGGCATGCATATGGTTTGTGCGATGAAGCCAGTACCTATCGTCATAAACCACCCAAAAAGGCATCCCCACCCTCTCACTTTTTTCCCTAAACAAGATTTCTTGCCATGCAATGTTTGTGGCCTCATTGACGAATCTTTTCCCGTCTATGTATGTCTTCCATGTGTCTTCGTGGTCCATCGAGATTGTATCTATTTGCCGTACGTTATCAGAATATCTCGTCACCACCACCGTATTACTTTCTTCTCATCACTTCCATCCAGAAAATTGTTTTGCGGAGTCTGCCGTCGAGAGGTTGACAATCATTATGGCGCCTATGGTTGCAACAAGTGTGATGATTATTTTGTTCATTCAATATGCGCGGTGCGGAGAGACCTGTGGGATGGAAAAGAACTCGAGGGAGTACCTGAAGAATCTGAAACAAATATTGAGCCATTCGAGAGGATAGCTGATGGGGTAATACGTCATTTTTCTCATAAACATCATCATCTGATACTGGAGATCTTTACAGTTTACGACCAAGACAGGTTTTGTCAAGCCTGCGTCCTTCCAATCTACCAAGGTAACTATTATTCATGTAGTACAGGTGAATGTGACTTCATCCTCCATGAAGCATGTGCAAGTTTACCACGCAAGAAATATCATGCATTTCATCGTCATCAACTTACGCTGGTGACGTCGAACATCAATGATATATATGAATTCGAACTCAAAGGTTGCTTCATATGTCATGCTTGTGAGCGTACTAGTTGTGGTTTTGTCTATGAGTGTTTAGAAGAAGAAGGATGTCGTTATCAACTAGACGTACGTTGCGCCACCGTGTCTGAACCATTTGAATATCAAGGCCATGAGCATCCCCTATTCTTTGCTCTGAAGCCACAAGAAGAAAAATCGGCGTTATGTTATATTTGCCGTAGACAAAATACCCCAGCAATGTTTTTTATCAGAAAAATGCTTAATTGCATCGACTGCAGGAACACTATTATATGTTTGACATGTGCTACTGTACCAGACAAGGCAAGGTATAAGCATGACAAACATTTCCTCACGTTTAGGGGAATAGAACCGGGAAGTAAGCAATCAGACTGGTGTGATGTATGCGAGAGAAGGATACTGCATTCAGAAAGAGGTGGGTTCTATTCTTGCGATGACTGCTGCACCACTCTTCATGTTGATTGTTTGCTTGGGAAAAAGCCGTATATGAAACCTGGTCATACCATCAAATACAACCGGAAAAAGTATCAAATTCTTCCCAACAATTCCCAGACTCGACCATTCTGCCATGTTCATGATGAAACCCGTGTTGAAGACAGAATAGTTTTCAAGAGGAAAAATAAGATATCATGTTCTTACACTTGCTAGTAACAGTCGATCGTCCATCTTCGTCCGTGCTTTGTTGTCTCTTATTCACTATTTCAATTCTCCCATTCTCTTTGTTATCTCTTTGTCTGGTTGTCTACCTTTGTAATATTTTCATATCTGTGGTTTTCTATGTTTTAGTGTGTTTTTTTCTCTGCATCACATTTTTTTTGTCTTGGTCATCAATTATGTATGGACGGACTATGTATTGTCACTTTAAGTTTGCATTTTAATTTATAGTTCTATGTGTTTTAAACATTGGAATACTGCTTCTAATTATGTTCTAAGGATAACTGAGAATAAAATGATGTGCTCAACTAAACAATCTTTGTACTCCATGATGATGCTCTCATTGTATCGGATGATCTGTTACGTTGCAGAAAATAATAGTTACGTTCCTTTACGCTATTAGAGCATCAGCAACGAAGAGAAATTATGTGTGTTTTTTAAAAATAATAAAATACTAACAATTTCTTTTGTAATTATATTTGATTTATTTTTAATAATCTAACCAACAAGTGACTTACGTCTGTGGAAACGTTTTAACTGTTGTATTTGAAGTACCATAGAGCATGTGCATTGCAGATTCTTAAGTACAGCTTTTAGCCTTAAAAATAATTAAATTAAATGAAAAATGTGGATTTACCTAAGAAGCGAGCCTTAACTAAGGCTTGGAAGAGTCGACCCATATGGGACGCGTGTCAAACAAAGAGAGCATTTTTGTGTTTATTGGAAAACAAAACTGATTTTTTTTGTTTCTCTTGGTTTCTCTCTTCCTCGACGACACGAGAGGCGAATCTCGTCTTTGGTTCCGATGTCTGAGCGTCGGTGGGTCTCGTCGTCGATGAAACTCGGTCACTCTCCGGGACGAAAAATATCGGTGGGTCTCCTCGCCGGATCTCCCTGGGTCGGCTTGACGAAGATCGGTGGCTCTCCTCGCCGGATCTCCTTGACGAAGCTCGGTGGCTCTCCTCGCCGGTTCTCCCTAGGTCGGCTTGAGCGATGGCTCTAATCTGAGGCTCTCTCTGACAAAGAAAATTGGCTGGTTGCCGGTGATTGCATGCGTGAAAGGTAAACTCAAATTTGTTTTTCAAATTATCAATTTTGCATGTATTTGATTTTGGTCCTTCCTGTTCTTGTCGATTGATTGAGTCAATTTTTTAATTTTTTTTTTAGGTCTGGCAGTTCGATCTCTTCTCTCCGATCTCTCTGCATTCTCCAGCTCGTCTTCTCCTCTCTGGAACCGCCATGTCTTTGATCTCTCTATCTGTTTAATCAAAGGTTCAAACTGGTTTTGCGTTTAGTTATTGATGTTGTTGTTGGATTGCGTTTAGGGACAATGGTTTAGAGTAGTCCGCAAGTTGCTATTCTGTTGGTTCTAGTTTGATCTCTGTTGGTTTAGTTATTGATGTTGTTGTTGGATTGCGTTTAGGAACAATGGTTTAGAGTAGTCCGCAAGTTGCTATGATGTTGGTTCTGTTGGTTCTAGTTTGACCTCTCTTTGTTTAGTTATTGATGTTGTTGTTGGATTGCTTTTAGGAACACTTATCAAAGATCTCTCTTTGATCTTTTCGATTGATTGATCTCTGTTGGTTCTACTTTGAATTGTAGTCGATGGTGTGATAAATGTTTCGCTTAGTGTATGATTGTGTTAGCAATAAATAGAACTTATGGTAAAGATAGCCTAGTTTATGCTATAGTGCAGAGCGTTGAATGAGTTTTACAGTTGTAACCTCAATGTGCAGGATGATTGCAAACACAGAGGAAGGCTTCTATACTGAACAATAGAGCTCAACCTTCGTAGCCAAGGCAGTAATAAATGGTATGTAATCCTCTCCCCTCTCTTCTCTTTCGGTTTAAAAGTAATCTTGTCCACACTGCTTCTTTTTTAAAATAAATGTGTAACATCCCGAGTTGTGATATGTGGAAAGGCTTAAGAGAATTGATTTGACTACCTATGTCACCAAAGTTGACTTACCTTTTCCGTCACACATCCGTTTAGAACTCCAGGGTTAAGCGTGCTTATGCTGGAGTAGTGAAAGGATGGGTGACCTATCCGGAAGTGATTCGCGATACCGTGCGAGTGAGGCCAAAACACGGGGAAAGGTCGGGTGGTGATTGCAGGGTCAGTAAACAATGATTTCGAGCCTTGAAAAATTAACGCACCGACCGTCGGACAGGGGTGGGGCCCACGAGCCCGATAGAGGGTTGGGTGACTCACCGGTAGGGGCGGTTGGGGCGTTAAAAATGTTTAAGCAAAGAATAGATTAGGGTTGTGTAATAAATAGATAGTTTATTAGGGTGTTAAATGTGTTAGCTAGATGTCAAGTCTTGAATGTTTTCAGGTTTAAGTCAAGTCTTGTGATGAATTTTTAGGTGTAAGTCAAGTCTTGTGATGAATGTTTTTAGGTTTAAGTCAAGTCTTCTTTGCTATATTAAACGAGTTGGTTCTTCTTATTTTATCATAAACACAATTCGATCTCCTTTTCCTAAACACCTTCCTTCCTCTTGTTCTTCTCTTTCTCTCACCTTTCACAAACCGGAAATGGATTATAATCGATGTACGATTGGGTCCAAATTTGTTGAACTTCTCCAAAGTCAACAAAGTGTATTTGGTGCTTCAGAAGGTCCTCTGTTTCGAACTCAACATCCAGTGGACTGCAAACTCGATGCAGAGAGTCCTCAAGACCGCAGAGAACGTAGAAAATGGACTCCCACTGATGACATCATCCTGATCAGCTCATGGTTAAACACCAGCAAAGACACAATGGTGGGTAATGAGCAGAGATCAGGAGCTTTCTGGAAGAGAATAGCCGCCTATTTTGCGGCTAGGCAGAAGCCATGATGTGAAAGGAGAGAGGCGATGCACTGCAAGCAGAGGTGGCAGAAGATCAACGACCTCGTGTGCAAGTTCTGTGGCGCCTATGAATCTGCATTGAGGAAGAAGAGCAGTGGCCAAAATGATACTGATGTTCTGAAAAAGCACATCAAATCTTCTACACCAACTATCAAAAGAAGTTTAACCTTGAGCATGCGTGGATGGAGCTCAGAAATGATCAAAAATGGTGTGATCTTTCAAGCTCAAAACATGATGGAAGCTCTAAGAAGAGGAATTTGGATGATGGTGCTCAATCTTCAACGTCTCACGCCACAGAATGCAGGACTTCTGAAGCTGAGGAAGGCAGTAATCGACCCCTAGGAGTTAAGGCAGCTAAGGCACGTGGTAAGAAGGTTAATACGGTTGAGGCAAAGGGGCTGGCTGATTTTCAGAAAATATGGTCCATCAAACAGCAGGATCTTGCCATGAAAGAAAGACTGTCCAAGATGTCTCTACTTGACAGTCTTATTGGCAAAAAAGAAACCCTCATTGACTATGAGGAATCTCTCAAGAAGAAGCTGAACAATGACTTGTTGTCTGATTGACTTTAAGTTGTCTGTTTGCTATATAATTTTCTGAAGTTTATCGAGTCTAAGTTCTCTGTTTGCTATGTAATTTGCTTCAAGTTCATCTGTCTGTTTGTAGTTCTGTTTCAAGTTCAAGTTAATGTATGTGTTGTTCTGCTTCTAGTTCTGTTTCAAGTTCCGTTTGTGTTTGATTAATTACTTGAAGCTAACGTTTTTTCTCTGTATTGCAGGACATATAAAATGTTGTGGACTCAGAACAATAGAGAATGGGACTACCCATTACGATCAAAGTCACGTGTTCCGTTTTAAGCGGATACAAAACGTGGCATTGATAGTAATGGATATTCCCACTTTCATATTAAGGTTTTTGACATTGGTACAAGAGAGAACAACACTAGCATTGGGACGCAGAGCATAGAGAACAACACTGGCATCTTGGTCTGGTAAGAATGGCTATATTTTTAGCAGACTTTCAACTTCTGTTTCAAATGTATTATGTTGCTCTTTGTGTTTCTGTTTCAGATGAAAGCATTGGGAGCAATAATGTGTGTTGTAGAACAGAGAGTGGGTCATGTTCTGGTCAAGGTGTCTGCTACAGTCGTGTGTCCTTTTTGTTTCACGAGTGTGTGTTTGGGAGCAATGGTGTGTGTCTTTTTGTTTCACGAGTGTGTGTCATATTCTGGTTAGACTTGGTGTGGTTTGTATATTTCTTTCACGTGATACACTCATGTTTTGTCAAGTTGTAAAGGTTTGTATTTTTGTTTCACGAGACACTCATGTTTTGTCAAGTTGTAAAGGTTTGTACACTTATAAATTATATTGCACTCTCACAATACAATTCACACCATTCTCACCATTCTATCTAAAACTCAAAGTTCTTCTCTTCATTATTTAAAACTTTAACTCTTTGTTTAAAAAACAAACAAACTACTTTTTCTCTTCTATTTCATAAAAAAAACAAAAGTTATCATCTTATGGCATCTTCTTCTCATTACAATCTTGAGGAATCATTTGATTCAACTTTTGATCAATGTTTTGATCAATATTTTGATCATACATTTGAGAATTTGATGATCAATGATCATGGTGATCAAGAAGATGAAAGGAGGACAAGAAAAAACGAGTTTTTATCGAACAAAATCGTGAGGAAGGCCATCTCCGGTTACGGAATGATTATTTCAGTGAAACTCCAACGTATCCTCAAAATCTATTTCGGCGACGATTTAGAATGAACAAGCGATTGTTCATGCATATTGTTGATCGGCTGTCCAACGATGTTCAATTCTTTCGTCAAAAGAAAGACGGTCTCATAATGCTTGGTCTATCTTCACTTCAAAAGTGTACAGCAGCTATTCATGTGTTGGCATATGGTTATGCGCTTGATGCGGTCGACGAATACATCAGTCTTGGTGCAAATACTACTCGGTTATGTGTGGAAAAATTTGTGGAAGCAATAATAAATCTGTTGACGGATGAGTACATAAGAAGACCAACATTAAATGATCTTCACCGTCTACTTCATATTGCTGAGCTTCGTGGATTTTCCGGGATGATAGGAAGTATTGATTGTATGCATTAGGAATGGAAGAATTGTCCAACCTCTTGGAAAGGGCAATATTCTCGTGGTCCGGGAAAACCAACAATAGTTTCAGATGCGGTTGTTTCATATGATCTCTGGATATGCATGCCTTTTTGGACCTCCAGGGACCTTAAATGATATCAATTTTCTTGAGCGCTCACCTGTTTTTGATGACATAATAAATGGTGAAGCTCCGCAAGTGCATTTCTCGGTCAACGGAAGAGAGTATGATTTGGCTTACTATCTCACCGATGGTATTTATCCGAAGTGGGCAACTTTTATCCAATCAATTCCAATTCCACAAGGCCCGAAAGCAGTTTTATTTGCTCAACGTCAAGAAGCTGCCCGAAAAGATGTAGAGTGTGCTTTTGGAGTCTTGCAAGCTCGATTTGTGATAGTAAAAAATCCAGCGCTTTTTTGGATAAATTCAAGATTGAGAATATCATGAGAGCATGCATCATACTCCATAATATGATAGTAGAAGAAGAACGAGATGAATACACTCAATTTGATGTTTCAGAATTTCAACAAGGAGAAGGCAACGAAAGTTCATAAGTCAATCTCATATATTCAACAGATATCCCTACAAATATCGGAAATATGATGGGTGTTCGAACTAGAATTCGTGATAGACAAATGCATCATCAACTGAAAGCTGATTTGGTTAAACATATATGGTCTAAATTTGGACGTGACCAAGACTACAACTGAGTTTCGATGCTTCTTTATTATCGTTAATTGTAATAATCTTTGTTTTATGTTTCTATTTTCAAATCTATGTTTAAAATGTTATATTTCATTATGTTTTATGTAATAAATAAATTTTAGCTTCAACAAAAAATTTAATTATTTTTTTATTCTCGAGAACCCTTAACTTAAGAACTTTGCATTGGAGGTTTATAATTAGGTGTTTCTTAACTTTAACCCTTAACTTAAATTTAATACTAAAATATTACTTAATAGCCCATTAAAGGGGCATAGCAAATACACATGCTCTTAGGGGGGTTATTGGGAGATGAATTTGTGTAGAGTTTGTGAATTTTAAAAGTTGATAGATTTTAAAAGTTATGTGGATTTTGAAACTATATATGCATTGACTTATAAAATTTGATCATATGTTTTCTTAGATTGGTATAGACTTTTATGAATTTGTATTTCCTCTTTTCTATCATTCTTTTTGTAAAGCAATAAACATATCATTTATATTATTCTAATTAATGAAGAAACAATATAAATATAATTATATATTCAAAAATGAAATCATATAAAATGTAAAGTATGAATAATATATAAATATAATTATATTTTCAAAAATGTAAGACTCAATTTTAGAAATATAATTTGGATTGAAAGTTCAATAGATATTTGGTAAGAATAATTATTTGTTTTCTAGTTTTTATCATATGGATTTTGAAAATCTCATGGATACATATCATATTTTGAAAGTTTAGTCTTATGAGTAAAAATGGATAGAATTCATGTCCCAATAACACTAGATTTAGTTAGAATTAGAGAATCAATAAAAACTAAACTTTTTGAATAACAAGGAATTTGAATGGATTTTGAAAATTCTTAAACCAATAACAATGGATTCTATCAAGATTTTTGAAATCCATGAACCAATAACAAGGGAGTCTCAAAATTTTCAAAATCCATAAGAATTCACTTGCCAATAACCCCCCCTTAATGACAAAACGTTTCTCAACTTTTTGACACTCTCTCTCTTACTTTTACTTAATTTATTAATTTTTATGGAAAAAGACTAATCTAAAAAAATGACCACTGCGATGCTCTTATCAACCAGATTTGCAAAATGAGTCTCTAGTAAATACTAAAATATTGAAATACGAGAGGTTCTGTCTCCTCTCTTTTAGAGGGAGGGAACTCTCTCACCGTTTCATCCTTTTTCACTCATCTTCAATCTTTCAGAAGGATAGTATGCTTTACCTTTTCTTTTGTATAATAATTTCGATCAATAGATTGATTTTTTTTTTTGCTTGGCGAATTTTTTTTTTTTTTTGGTGTAAATGTTAAATTTTATACCAATTTTTAAAATTTGTGACAGAAGATACAGAGGAAACTAGTAGCAGAATAAAAAAAGAAATCTAAGCAGCAATGAGAGGAAAGAAACAAGCAACAACAAGACCTTCAGACAATGAATTAAAACAGGGTAACATAGAATATGGAAGCAGAAACTAGACCAAGGAAACATTGCCGCAGGAGAAAGAACCTTTGATGAAATATGAGACCACGCCTTGGTAGAAATCGGCTTGCCCGCAGCGCTGCTCCAAAGGATTGGTTCTGTCTCGCGCAACTTTGATCCTAGTCGCTGGACTTCAGCTCTCGCAACAACCACCGGAAGAGCAAGAAACTGACTTCCTAGAGCCTCGAACCACACAAATCCCATAAACCCGTACGCGCCCACTGGTTTGCTGAGAACACTTGAAGTTACGCTTATTCAGCTCGACTTCAGAAGTAATGCGAGCCACATCCTGATATCGACCTTCCAAACCTGCAAAATGGACCAAAGATTTGCCCACCGAACCAAACCAAAGAGTCCAAGATCGATGCTGGGATGACAAAAACTCCACACGAGTCTCCCTCGGTGGCCCATCATTCCAATGACCCAAGGGAGTTCAGAGACCACCAACTCGTGCCAACACTGAGAACCGGAGCTAGCTCCAAGAAGCCTCGCCAAATAAAAGCCACGGGGGAGAACCGCAGACCAACCTGACGAGCCGGAGAGAAAGGAACACCAACAGCAACAAAGCTGATGGACGAGAACAAGAGCGGCGACGGCAAGGCGGGCATAGTTGGAGCGTTCATTGGAAGAGAACCAGGACACGGTCATAGACGGCCTGCCTAGACTCAGAACCTGCAAAGCACACAAACACACAGCAACTACAGCACCCACCCGGACGCTAGCACCACCGCGGCCGTGAATCGGAACTCCGAAACCCAACTACTTTGACTGGGAAGAAGCAGCGGACACACAAACTCGACGCCGAGCCAGTGAGCCACCACGACACCAGACTACTACTCCACAAACCTGAGACTTGACGCCAAGCCACCAGATCTGACGGAAGAAGAACCACACCTAGCCACGCGCTCAAACCGCCGGAGAGTGGTTAGATCTAGAACAAGTGAAAACCTAGATCCAGCCCACAACTCCCCCAAAAATCCGACTCCCCACCAGGTTTCGAACCCTCAACTCGTCTTGACACCAAGCTCCACGGGAAACTCCGACTCACCAAAAGGCCACCAGAACCGCACCGCTTCATCGACTCAGAACCAGAGACATATCGGGAGGAAGAAGAAGACGCGGGTGAGAATCAAAGGTAGAGAAGCAAGGCACAAGCCTCCGACGGCAGAGAGCCGCCGGAGCAAACGCGGGAAGAACTAGGGTTTGAGGCGGCGAAAGAGAAAGAGAGAGGAGAGAGTAAAATAAAGTAAATTGTTCGCTTGGCAAATTTTACTTTTGTTTGACGATTTTTGGTGTGTTTAAATCCGAATTCAAGCTGTTTCTTTGAAGCTTCTTATATATTATCTTCTATTTGACTTGAATTAATATCGTTTTACTTCTCATCCGTTGTAGATCTCTCTTATCCCGATTTACTTGTATCAGTTTTTCATCTTCTTCGGGTAAACACAACTTCTTTCTTAAACGGAGTCAAGCTGTACTCATCTATGTAAGTGATATGATTGACCGTTTTCAAGAGTAAACTGTCCTAGATGGGAAAGAAGAAGTGGTGGTGGAATTACTCTTGGCTGATTTCAGATGGATCCAACAGACTTTCACCCAAGTTTGGGTGATCCGGCGAAGAATCTTCTCTTAACTCTTTTGAGATTTCCTTATTCTAATCTCCAGTGATGATGGACAATCTGATTTTAAGTAGCGGCTTTAGCAAACGGTTGGAGGTTGAGGAGTGCAAAGATGTGATGATTGTAGATTTGTGGTGGAGAAGACGATGAATACGACGGATGTTTGTGAACCGACGGTGGAGCCATGATTTCCGATTTGCATGTTTTTTTCACGTGGCTAGATGTACTTTCATAAGCTAACACGTGTAGTTCATATGTAAGTGTGTGTTAGCCAAAATTCTACTTCTTTGTTGACCAATCTAAGAAGTTGACAAAAAAAGAGTCTCTAGTATAATTATACTGATATTTTTAATAGTTCTATTAAAAATAATATATATTAATAATAGAAAATCTAAATGATGTAGTTTTTTATGCACTCTCAAATTAACTCTATAAGCTACTTTTACTCTCTCAAATAAGGGGTTCGATTGTAATACTTAGGGATCGAATCCACAGGGAACATGGACACACAATAGACTATAGATGTTTAGATTAAGCTAGGCAAACAGTTTATTAAAGAAGTAATAGTAGACAAGTAAGTAGGTGATTGGTTTGATAACAGTAAGATGAAATAGCTAGGTCTAGGGATTTATCAATCAATGGATTCAAAACACAAATCAAGGATGCTAAGGGTTTTATAGATCAGATTCTAGAACTTGAATTCAATAAGCAATTAATCCAACTCTCGCATGCAATTACAAATCAGATACCTAAGTTCTATGTTCCAGCTCACGCATGCAAACAAGGATCGAGCGTCGATCGATACCAATGCTTGGGTATCGATCGATGCTACCTCAGACAAGCATTAACACACATATCGATAATGTTCAACTAGATCCTAGACAACTCTCGTATGTGCCTAGATACCTAATCCACACAGGGTTCAGGTTCCATTAATTAATTGCACTCTCGTGCTTCTCAATTGTCTTATGATTCTAGGTTCAAGTAATCAGTCACACTCTCATACTATTCCCCTACTCTAGATCCTAGTATTACAATCCACGCTGGTGTGGATATCTATTGATAACCTAGCAATCCTATGACTATCAGTTCGACATTAAGAACATGAAATCCCTAAACCTAACAGGATGATTACTTAGATATGGAAGCAATAACACAAATTATAGTCTGAATAAATACTAGATATATAAATCAATATAAAACCAAAGGATTTCCAATATATATCTAAAGGAGAATTGATGTTCTCTCCAAAACTTAAGACAATCAATAATATAAAGTTTAGTCGTCAACAATGGCTTAGAAAACTATATAAATTAGATCTAAACTCGTCTAGGGGTATTCTGGTAAATTTTGGTGGCTTATGGGCTTAATTCCGCCATAAAAAAATTGGGCCTGTCTTCTGGGATCACCATCAATCGACATCAAGTTTGGGCCGTCGATCGGCACTCATTCATCTCTTCGACAGCTTCCTCTCGCGAGGCGGACATACCACTCTCCAGTAAAATGGGCATAACTTTGGCTGTAGAATCCTGATTGACCTAAAACTGGTGGCATTGGAAAGCTAAATCAAATATATATCTTCTGTTAAAATATAATCTCAATCTCACCATAGGAGGGTCTCCAACCATACCTAAACATCGGACGCATCTGCGCAGTTCTGCATCTCTAAAAGCTCCAGAATCACCAAAGTTCTCTAGAACGTACATGAACCTGAAAATACTCTAAAACATACTCCAAACACATATAATAGACTCTAAATAGGGATGATATCATTGAAAAATAGTGGTAAATATCATGCCCTATCACTAAATAATGTTGAAAGGTTGTGTTTTTCATTAAAATGTTGTATCTTTTCACTATAAAAAGTTGTATCTTTTCAGAAAAAAAAAATATTAATTTAAAAATTGTTTCTTTTCACCTGTAAAACTAATAAATAAAAATTTTCATATAAATAAAACAAGAAATGCAACTTTTCATATTAATACTTCTATTACAACACACCCTTTCACATGCTTCTTTCAGTTGATGAATGATATTATCATGAATGAGATACGAACATGTCGTGACCCAAAAAATACGAACGTATCCTGACCGAAGATGTGCAAACGGTTCATGACCAAATGGATGCGAACATATTGTTATCGAAGAAATGTGAATAGGTTGTGACCGAAGGGATGCGAACATGTCGTGACTGGCGGGATACGAATGTGTCATGGCCAAAAAGGTGTGAGCGTGTTGTGGCCGAAAAGGTGTGAACATTTTGTGACCTAAGAGGCACGAACCTATCGTGATCGAAGAGATGTGAATGTGTCGTGACCGAAAAGGTGCAAACAAATGTATCAAAAGGATGCGAGTGTATCGTCACTGAAAGAGTTTGAATGTGTCATCACTGATATTGTATAATGATTGCATTAAGTGTCTAAATAGAAAATACTTTTTATTTATCTGCTGTAAAGATATTCTATAGTATATAAGTTAGATTTATCACTGGGTTTGTGATGGCTTCTGAGAATTAGAGAAAGTGTGAAGAAGGGAGTTTCGAAACATTTTACGGGTGAGGAAAATGGCGCCTCTGGTTTCTTGTCACTTTTCCACGTCTTCATCTTTCACATCCATTACGATGGCTTTTGATGGCACGTCTGCTTTTTCCGATAGCGGTGTTTGAGGACGTCAATGATTGTTCTTTTTTTAACCGCATCAAAACGATAAAAGAAGAGAGGCAAGGATAGAGTGATCTTCACAATAGTTTAACAATGGCAACTTGAGACTGTTTTTTGGTTTGTTGATCTCTTATTCTCCCTTCCGGTGAAGTCACTGTAGTAAATAGAACAGAGAAGATATGCTGAATGATTTCTCTTATTGAATCCTTAAAAGCAATACATGATTTTAAATAGGAAACAGAAGCAACAGCTTAACGTAAAAAGCTCAACGTCTAACAGCTACAATCCTAAGAAATATGATAACTTATTCAGCAAGAAAATAAACAAACTTAATCCTAAAGAGTCGGAACTTCCACACGACCAAGTCTCAGCTTCAATCCCTCCCTTAAACTGCAAACACTCTGTTTCAGTTTACTCTTCCTTCATTACAACACCCAACATCCTTCTAAGCTTCTCAAACACGTCCAGCTTCACCGGCTTAGTCATTATATCTGATATTTGGTCTTGCGTGGAGCAGTAATCCAAATTAATCACTTCATCACTGAGAAGCTCACGCAAGAAATGGTACCTCACACTAATGTGCTTGCTCCTACCATGCATAACCGGATTTTTTGAAAGCTTGATTGCAGAACTGTTGTCGCAGAACAAAGTAATGCCCTTGTCTTGAACTAACCCGATATCATCAAGCACATTTCTCAGCCAAACTGCCTGACATGCCCCATATGCCGCAGACACATACTCTGCTTCTGTTGTAGAGAGTGTCACGATTGGCTGCTTCTTTGATGCCCAAGACACAGCTCCTCCACTCCACATGAAAGTGTACCCTGAAGTACTCTTTCTATCATCTTCATCACCAGCATAATCACTATCCACAAATCCAACTAGGCTCGACTCGCCACCCCTCTTGTACTGAATACCAAACTCTCGACTTCCTTGTACATACCTCAGGATTCTTTTGCAGCTGCTAAGTGTTGTTCAGTCGTTTTCTCCATATATCTGCTTACTAGGTTGACTGAGTAGATCAGGTCTGGTCTTGTGGCTGTCAAGTACCTGAGACTTCCAACCAATTGCTTGAATGAAGTGGGATCAACACTCTCTCTGCCTCCTTCTTTTGTCAATCTGCACCGAGTCACCATCGGATTTCTTACAGCATTACAATCTTCCATACCAAACTTCTTCAGCATGTCCTCGGCATACTTCTTTTGGCTAACGAAAATCCCAGCTTCGTCTTGAATCACCTCCACGCCTAAGAAGTATTCCATCTTTCCAAGATCTGTCATTGCAAAGTCTTCTTCCATGGAAGTCTTAAAATCCTTGAGCAGTTTATCAGAGTTGCTGGTGTAAATCAAATCATCAACATAAAGACTAATGATAAGAATACCTTCATTCTCAGTCTTTATGAACAGAGTGTGTTCACAGTAACACTTCCTGAATCCTTCTTTAACAAAGTACCCTTCAATCCTACTGTACCAAGCTCTTGGGGGCTTGTCTTAGACCATACAATGCCTTGTTCAGCTTGTACACCTTCCCTTCTTCTCCTCTGCACTGAAAGCCCTTTGGTTGCTCAACATATACATCTTCACTTAGTTCCCCATTTAGAAATGCACTCTTCACATCAAGTTGAAGAACAACCCATCCTTGTTGAGCCGCAAGACCGAGAAGCAGCCTTATAGTGTCCCACCTCGCAACTGGAGCACAGGCTTCATGAAAGTCTACTCCATGTGTCTGATGAAAGCCCTTTGCAACAAGCCTAGCTTTGAACTTATCAATGTATCCCTTCTCATTGAGCTTAGTCTTGAAGACCCACTTGACACCAATCACCTTTGCTCCATCAGGAAGGTATACCAGTTCCCAAGTGTTGTTATCGTTGATAGACTTGATCTCTGCCTCCATTGCTTGTCTCCATTTCTCGTGTCTTGCTGCTTCTTCAAACGTACTCGGATCTTCTTCTCCAACAAACAAAGCCATGAACTCATCTTCGTTTTCTTCAATGATCATACTCAGCCCTTCACATACGTAATCCTTCATCCAACTCGGTTTCTGCGTGTTTCTTCCCACTCTGTTGGTACAAGATCCACCACTCAAGCTCGACTGTCCTTCATTTGATACTTCCACAGCTTTCGCAGATCCTTGACCAGGCACTGCACCAGTAGCTGTATCTTCTTGCTCACTACCAGACATCTCATCCCCTTCATCACCATTTCCTTGTGCCGCTTCTTTGTCTACAGCTGCAGCTTCTTGTACTGCCACCGTAGTGTCTTCCAAGAGGATGTTATCTTCACTTTCTTCTTCTTCCCAGTTCCACTGTTTTCCTTCATCAAATCTCACATCTTTGCTGATTATGATCCTCTTGGTTTCAGGTTCATAGAGTCGATACGCCTTTGAATCTTTGCTTACTCCAAGAAACACGCACTTGATGCTCTTCTCTTCTAGTTTTGTTCTTTTCTCGTACGGAACCAAGGCGTAGGCTACACACCCAAATACTCGAAGGTGCTCTACGGTTGGCTTGTGCTTGCTCCACTTCTCTGATGGAGTAACCTCACCCAATATCACAGTCGGACTACGGTTTAGAATGGGAACTGCGTACTGTGTAGCCTCAATCCAAAACCTCAATGGAACCTTCATCCCAAACAACATACACCTCACCATATTCATGACGCTTTCGTTCTTTCTCTCCGCAATTCCGTTTTGCTGATGTGTATAGGCAGCAGTGAGCTGTCTTTTGATGCCGTTTCTCTGGGCAGAAAGCTTGAAAGGCCTTGGAGTTGTACTCGCCTCCTCTATCAGTCCTCAGACACACCAGCAGCTCCCATGTTTCTCTTTCAGCCGCCACTTTAAACTCCTTGAACACTCTCAGAGCTTCTGATTTTTCTGCAAGGAAGTATGTCCAGCACTTTCTACTAAAGTCATCAATGAAGTTTATGATATACCTCTTCCCACTCTCTGAAGTTGGTGAGATCGGTCCGCAAATATCGCAATGTACCAGCTCCAAATTCCTCTTTGACCTCCATTCACTGTGCTTTGGTATGTTGGTTCTGTTTTGCTTCCCCTTCATGCACACCTCACAGACAGCTCCAGTGTTGGTGATCGTGGGTAAGCCTTCTACCATACCTTTCTCAGCAAGTGTGACCAGACTGTTGAGATTGAGGTGTCCAAAACTCTTATGCCAAGTCTCTTCTGCCGTCTCTTCAGAACTGCAAATTTGATTTGCATCTAGGAACTCCTTTGGTTTCTTCACAGTGGCTGAGATGACAAACATTCGGTTCATGGACATCCTTGAACGCATGATGAATCGTCCTTGGAGTTTATGCCAGATCTTGCATTCGTTGTCTTCAATGATAATCTTCAGACCCTTCTGTTGCAACTGTCCAACGCTTAAAAGATTATTCCTCAGCCCTGGTACGAAGTTGACCGATGAGATTACTTGCACAACGCCCTTAATCTCCAGTCTTAGGTCACCTCTACCTTCCACTTGCATCCTTCTATCATCACCTAGCTTCACTTGTTGTCTGAAGCTCTCATCAAAGTTCGCAAACCACCCCTTGTTGCCACACATATGATTCGAGCAGCCTGAATCCAGATACCATACCAACTCTGCTTCCTTGTCGATTTGCGCCATGAGGAGTACGTCTTCCTCAAGTTCTGCATAGTTAGCTCCTCTCTCCCACATTGGACACTCATTCTTGAAATGGCCAAGCTTGTGACACTTGTAGCACTCCACATTGGTTTTTTCAAAGCTTGAGCCACCTCTACCGCTTCTTCCTCCTCTGTAGCTTCATCTTCCTCTTCCATAACCACCACGTCCTCTGTTTGCTTCCATTCTCAGCACCCCTTCCTCACTGTCATGTTTGCTGAGGTTCTGTTCCTGAACAAGTAATGAGCTATGTAACTCATCCACGGCCAGCTCCTTGATGTCTTTAGACTCCTCGATTGCACATACCACGTACGTGAACTTCTCTACGAGCGTCCTGAGTAACTTCTCCACGATTTTATCGTCAGGCATCTCTTCTCCCAGGTTTCTCATATCATTGGCGACCATCATTACTCTAGAGAAGTACTTCGTGATAGAGTCTCCTTCTCTCATCTCCAACACCTCAAAGTTCCTTCTGAGCCTTTGAAGTTGAGTGCTTTGAACTCTCTTGTTCCCCTGATACTTCACCTTCATAGATTCCCAGATATCCTTTGTGGTCTCCTTCTTGGCAATGGTCTTGAGAATCGTTTTGTCAATGGACGCGAAGAGATAGTTCTTCACCTTCAGATCCTTCAGTTTCTGTTCTGCATTCTCTGTTCGTTGTGCTCCCGTCAAGATTATGTTCCTCTCCGGTTGTGTAACACCAGTCTCAACGAGCTCCCACCATTCTTTTGATCGCAGCAGATTCTCCATGAGCATAGCCCAGTGCTCATAATCGCCATCAAATTTAGGTATAGCCAACGACGTATCCTTGTCACTCATTTTCTCTTGCACATTCTAATCTAAATCTTTGTTAGAAGACAAGCTCTGATACCACTTGTAGTATATAGAACAGAGAAGATATGCTGAATGATTTCTCTTATTGAATCCTTAAAAACAATACATGATTTTAAATAGGAAACAAAAGCAACAACTAAACGTAAAAAGCTCAACGTCTAACAGCTACGATCCTAAGAAATAGGATAACTTATTCAGCAAGAAAATAAACAAACTTAATCCTAAAGACTCGGAACTTCCACACAACCAAGTCTCAGCTTCAGTCACATGCTTTTATGGACTTATTATTGATCTCTTATTCTCCTTTCTGTCGAAGTTACATGTTCATTATTGACTTGTTTTGTATTGGAAACAAAACAGTGAGTTTTATCAATGGGTTTTGATGGTTTTTGAGAAGTAGAGGCTTTTGGATCCATTATGATTGTTTTCCGAAGGCATGGCTATTTCCTCCGGTAGTGGTGTCAGGTGTCTCCTCCTTTAATCGCATTAAAACGAGAGATGAAAAGAGAGAAGGGGAGAGTTATGATCACAATGGATAACTATGGCAACTTGCGTTCACGATCGACTGATGGTGGCTGGCATTATTAGAGGAGATGTATTAGATTTAGGTCACACGTTTAACTTAAGGAAAATAGGTTTGTTAGGATTAATAATAATCTAATGGTTTACAACTCAGTCAATGTGTAAGATTATATGCTTAGAACAAGCGCAGTGATAGTTTCTTGAAAAAAATTTCTAACACAAATAATATTAAAATATTATAAAAGAAAGAGAGAAGGACATAAAAGATAAGAGACGAATGGTGTTGGAGAGACTTTTGAAACATTTAAAGAGACTTATTAGAGCATCATTATCTCTGGCTCTTAGCCAGGGTTCTTAGCGTGTGGCCCACTGTTTTTTTAAGAATTCAGCTCTTAAAGTTTTTCTGCAAGAGCCAGTTCTTAAGAAGTTCTTGCATTGTTCGCAGGTTCAACTGACATGTGGCGGCCCGCAATTGGTTCTTGTTTTTTCTTTTTTTTTTAAAAACAGATAAAAAAAAAAAACTAAGAACCCTTAAAAGGGTTCTTAGGGATAATGATGCTCTTAGACTATATGTTTCACTTTCTTGTTTACTTTTGTCTTTTATATTTAAATTTTAATTACATAACATATATATATTAATCCCTGATTTTGAAATCCGTCATATCCCGAGGAATCATAATGGAACTGCGGATGCACTAGCTAGAAATGCTCAATCCTTTCCTAGATCTATTTGTTTTGTTGGTTGTTCTATTCCGGTCTGGATTCCCAGACCACTTCAAGTTGAGTAATAGAATGACCGTTTGAAGAAAAAAAATAGATATATACTAATATTAAATTGATAAGGTATTCTCTAGAGAAAACATCCCACTAATGATGTTTTTATGGTTTATAACATGTTCGGACCTATTTAAATAATTTATCTACTAATAGATAAGTATTGACAAAATAGAAACGAAAACAAGTATATTTATTTATGCCCATTTAAATTAATGCTTGAGTTTGATATAAGTGTTGTTTATTAATTGAATCTATAATTACATTTAATAAATGAGAATTTTTTTGGAGATTTAGGTGAATCTTAGAAATCATTTAAGTGAATTATCACATTTTCCTAAACGAAAAATTGCAACTGATTAAGTGAAACATTGAAACTGTTAGTAACTGCATCTTTTGGTGATGGATTATTGCAATCTTTAATCATGAACCATTGTAAATGTTGGTAACTGTAGCATTTAGTGATGAGTCCTTGCAGCTTTTGGTGTTAGTCATTGTAACCATTAGATAACAATTACAATATTTGGCTGGAATCCTTAGTCTTCTATATAAGAATTTGTAGGTAATGACAAATCAGAACTAAATAACATGTAAACAAAAAAAATCGCAAATAGATTACAAAGTAGAGAATTTCATTATAAATATTTTATCAAAAAATTATCGTTTGAATACATAGAATGCAAAAAAAATCACAAAAGAAGAATATGTGTGTGATTTACCAATAAAAATATGTATTGTGCAAGATTTATTAAAGTTACCATATATCATGTTTTCAACAATACACATTTTTCATAGCTTCAAAAAATAATGAATATCATACTTGTCATTATAAGTTACCTTGTTAAATCAGTAAATGTTTAAGTTTAAATTTAAATTTATTTGCTTATTTTAATTAGTTCAAAAATATTAACTAGTATTCAAAATTTCCTAATAACTTACCTAACCTAATAAAAGAGGTGTAACTAATTGATATTGACGTCTTTGTATTTTAATTTGTAATCTAAAACTATAGAATTTCAATTTTAATATTATTTATAAATGAATATAAACACATAGAATAGTTTTGATATGAGAATTTTCTCAAACTTAAAATTAAAAAGTTTTTATATAAAATATAAGTTATAAAGTGATAAATATATTTTTAATATAATATACGTTTATGCGCGTTATCGCACGGGTTCCTTACAAAAATTGTAAACAATCTTTTATAAAAAGTTATCTTATAAAATGTGGAATATTTATTTTTATAAATGAGTTTCTGTGCGATATCACACGAGTTCCTTTACCTAGTTATTATAATAATTATAAAATTATATTTATAA
The DNA here is from genome assembly GCA_905132765.1 of Moricandia arvensis. Classification (NCBI taxonomy): domain Eukaryota; kingdom Viridiplantae; phylum Streptophyta; class Magnoliopsida; order Brassicales; family Brassicaceae; genus Moricandia; species Moricandia arvensis. The sequence goes on along the minus strand of CAJHQP010000291.1, from coordinate 59,144 downwards.
AAATTCTACTATTAAGTATTAGATAAATATTTCAGGGTGTATATTCATGTATATATATTAATGTTTAAAAAACTATAGCAGGTATTTTTTTTTAAGTTTATAATATAAATTAAATATAATATATATATATATATATATATATATTATCTTAATTTATAAAATTTAATTAATTAAAGAAAAAAGTATTTACCTTCCTCTAACCTCATGTAAACGCAAAGGTTAGTTATAATCAGTTTTTGATTTTCTATATTTATTATGATTATACTATATTTACCATCGTTTAGCTTTACGTGTGGTAGCAACAACATAATCAAAATCTTAATAAAAAAGAAACGTGTTCATCATTGAGCTTCTTTTTCTTCTACTATTCATTATTTTATTGGCTTTTAGAGAAATCCATGTAATAAATGAGTTCTTCTCATGACAGTCCGTAAATGTCTAAGAAAACACAATGAGCTATCATAAAATTGAAAGTTTTCATATCTAATCCATCAAACATGCTCATCTCAAATTCGTAGCATGGTTATGGCTGGATCTGTGAATTTGAGAGCTTTAAACATTGGCTAAAACTTAACATTTTTTCATAATTTGGTGGCTTATTGTCAAGAAACCTAGAATGAAATAATTGTTTTCTTGTATTGCATTAGGTCTTACGGCCTTTGTATATATACATACATTCTATATCCTTATCTGGGATACTTACATATTCATATATTAAGATATACATAAACTAGTATATGATAACATTTTGGATATACTCTCCAATACCCCCTTCAAGTTGGAGAGTGGAGATCAAGAACTCCCAACTTGGGAAGAAATGCTTCAAACTCTTTCCAGCCAAGGGCTTTAGTAAAGATATCCGCAAGCTGAGAGTGTGTAGAAACATGACGAGTGACAACAGTGTCGCGTAGTATCTCATCATGAATAAAATGGCAGGCATTCTCAACATGTTTGGTGCGCTCATGAAAAACTGGATTAGCCGCGAGATAGATCGCAGATTTGCTATCGCAGTGTAGAGGAGTAGGAGCAGTAATTCAAACGCCAAACGAAGTGAGAAGATTCTTGAGCCAAATAAGTTCCTTAAGCGTGTCTCTCATTTGTCGGTACTCAGCCACGCAACTCGAAAGTGAGACACAAGATTGCTTTTGTGTCTTCCACGAGATGGGCGAACCACCAAGGGTGATAAACCAACCGGTAATTGACCTGCGTGATGTCGGAAAACCGGACAAATCGGAGTCACACCAAGCAACCAAGGATAGATCAGTAAAGGTATTAAAGAGTATCCCTTTCCCAGGGTTTCCTTTCAAATATCGAACAACACGAATGGCAGCCTCCCAATGTGTTTATGTTGGTTTCTGCATAAATTGTGTTAGAAGATGCACTGAGTAAGATAAATAAGGCCGTGTAACAGCAAGGTATATAATTCTTCCCACTAAACGACGGTAAGAAGCGACATTTTTACATGGAGGACTCTTGTCCAAAGCAAGGCCATGATTCTGCTTGACAGGAAATGAAACTGTTTAGAAGCGAGAATACATGTTTTTTTGGATGATGTCCAAGGCATACTTTCTCTGACAAGTAAATACCAGTAGGACTGCGAGCCAATTCAAGACCAAGAAAGTATTTCGAAATGCCCAAGTCCTTCATGTGAAAACACTCATTCATATATGTCTTAAACGAGTTATGTGTAGTTGATGTAGCTCCCGACACAATAAGATCGTCAACGTACATGAGAACCTGTAAGGAGGCTGTACCTCGATCCAATATAAAGAGAGAGTATTCGGAGACTGATTTGACAAACCCGTAAGAGCAGAGAGACGTAGATAGTTTCTCAAACCAACACCACCGAGCCTGTCGCAATCCATAAAGCGACTTTTGAAGCAAGCAAACTTTATTCTTATCCGAGCCAGAGAAACCAGGTGGTGGTCTCATATAAACCTCCTCTTTTAAATCACCATGGAGGAAAGCGTTATGGACATCCATTTGATGTATTTCCCAGTTACGAGAAGCTGCGAGCTGTATAAATGTTCAGACCGTGGTCATTTTGTGACTGGAGCTAATGTTTCCTCATAATCATCACCTTCCACTTGGTTGTTACCAAGTACAACGAGACGCGCATTATATCGCTCCAAAGTACCACCGGCTCGAAACTTCAGTTTGAAAATCCATTTGCGTCTGATGGCATGTTTACCAAGAGGGAGATCAACAATAATCCAAGTACCATTTTCATCGAGTGCATCATACTCCACACGAAAAGCATTGCGCCAGTTTTCATCAAGTATTGCTTGCTTGAATGATTTTGGTTCTGTCATAGACGAGATAGCAGCAAGGAAATTGCAATGACTAACTGAAAACTAAGAGCAGTCCACATAAAATTCAAGAGAGTAAGGGAGTTTAGGAGGACATTTGACGATTGGAGAGATTGTCTGCAGTACATAGTCGTGTAGTTTACAAGGCAAGGTTCTGTGTCGATATCCTCTACCTAAGAATTCTGGAGTAATGGGTAATTCAGAGTCGGTACCCGTAGTGTGCTCGGCAATAGTAGCAGGTAAAGGAGCAGCCGTAGAGAGAGGGAGCACTTCTCTGTTTCATAAGGTTGCTCTGTTCCAGAGGGCTTCTCTGTTTCAATGGGTAAAGTTGGAGATGTATGTTCCAGTGTCGAAGACAGAGCAGTATCCAAATCAGTCGTATCAGAGGTTCTTTTTGCAGGTGTAGGAGCTGTTGCAATATCTGATGCGGGTATAGTAGGCCAATCAGATGTTGGTGGCAAGATATCCGTTTCAACAGTTATAATAACATCAAGAGGCTCTGTTTCAGCAATTTCGCGAGTAGTAAAGTGTTCCCTTGTGGAACAGTGTAAAGGTGAGATAATATCAGGAGAAGAAGACAATGTTGGATTCGTAACCGGTGTATCAGAGAGAGACAGAAGCTCACTTGCATATGGGAATTCTGATTCACAAAACACAACATCACGAGTGGTAAATATCTTCTCAGTAGAAGGATCAAAAATACGCCAACCTTTTTGGCCAGAGGGGTAGCCGAGAAACACTATTTTATGTTGCGCGAGGCCATTTTATCGCTCCTACTATTCTGATTATGCGCATATGCCGTGCAACCATGCGTAAATGGGAGATCGGCGGCGATCTGTTGTAAAGTAAAACAAACAGTGTTTTGCCGTTAACTGCAGTCAAAATACACTCTCCCCAGAACTCAATAGGAAGAGAAGACTGAAACCGTAAAGCTCATGCAACATTGATGATATGTCTATGTTTACGTTTTGCACGGCCATTTTGTTGTGGAGTGCCAACACATGAGAGATTTCATGAAGTATTCCCTGCTCTCAAAGGTAAGTAGACAAACACATAAATTCAGTTTCATTGTCACTTCGAATCTTTCGAAGTTGTGTATTAAACTGACATCTGACCATTGTGATTAAATTCTTTATGTTCTGAGAGACATGTTGCTTTGTTGGCAGCAAGTAAAGCCAAACACTACGGGAGTAGTCATCAACTAAGGTAAAAAAATATCGAGAGCCGCAACGAGAAGTAGTGCGATAAGGTCCCCATACATCACAATGCACCATCTCAAATAAAGTTGTAGTATTATCATTACTTGTTGGAAAAGAACAACGAGTTTGTTTTGCCCTTACACAAATTTCACAGGGCTTATTCTGAATAACACTATTTGTAGGAACTAAAATAGGTAAAAATACAAATCTCTAAAAGAAGGATGTCCAAGTCTATGGTGCTAGACATCTAAGGTCATTGGTTTCTCCTGATGTATTGCGCCCGCAAACTCCATACCTTGCAGAAAATACAGTCCTTCTGAATCCTCAGCCACTCCAATCAGAATCTTGGAAATGTGGTCCTGAATCAGTCCAAGTTTATCAGTAATCTGAAAAAGGCATGTTCTCTGCCTAGTTAACTGAAAAAAACTGAAATGAATTGGCATTGGAGCCCCTCAACAAATAATACGTTTTGGACTGTAAGCAAAGAGCTCAATACTTCTGTTCCTTGTTGTGTTGCAAGGGTGATCCGACCATTAGGTAACTTAACGGGTAATGGGATTGTTTCCCGAATGTCACACAAAAAAGTGAGTGAACCAGTCCTATGATTCGTTGCACCAGAGTCAATAATCCAAGAGGTAATAGTAGACGTACCAGAAAGTGTATTGAATGTTGGTTTGCGTTCATTTAGCATTGTTACCAATGTGTTCAACTGAGTCTCTGGCAGACCTGTATGTCCAATCCGATCTGCAGAGGTAAAGGCATGAGCCGATTGTTGTGGCTGAGAAGTAACAGCATGTGCTCATGCGGGTTCTGAAGCCGTGGGATTAGTTGCAGAGATGTTCCCTCGGCCGCTGCCTTTACCAGTCGGAAGGCGTCCACGAGGTCTATCGCCCCACCATTCTGGGTAACCAAGAGAGCGGAAACAATTAGCTGCAAGATGTCCTTTGAACCCACAACTATTGCAGTGAAGCTTCATTCGTTTTTCACGAGACAAAGAAGGTCCAAATGATGATGAGGCAGCAGAGTTTGTTCGGACAACATGAGAAATGTGGTCAACTCTTTCGTCCAATACACGAGTAGTATGTTTGGAATCTTCATCCTGTAAAGAACACTATATTCCACATCCAAAGAGGGTAATGGGTCTCATGACAAGAGATTACACTTGACAGAGCATAGAGAGATTCATCAAGGCCTTTGAGGAACTCATGAAGACGATCTTCTCCTCTTTCTTTTTGTAAATTCTCACCAACAGGGCAGCCGCAGTTTTTGGTAATGCGATGCTCAGCGAGAGAATTCCAAAGCTGCATCAGCTTGCCGTAATATTGTTCGATAGAGAGTCCATGTTGTATGCAGGTGGCAAGCTCAACTTTAATGCGTTGAACGTGTTGTCCATTATTAACATAGTACCTACGATGAATATGTTCCCAATAATCACTAGCAATCTCCAGGTGAGAGAGATTAGAGCGAACAGATTCGTTAAATCTCAGCTTGATCCAAGATAAGATAAGAGCGTTGTTGGTCCACCAATCATCGAAATTATTGGAATCTTGATGCGGCTGTGGTATGGAACCATCAACAATACCAAACTTTTTCGTGCCTTAAGAGCCATCCGCAGGTTTGTAGCCCACTCATTGTAATTCGGTCCTTTAAGTAGAGGCTGAGAAATCACGGAACTAGAGTTTTCACTCGAGGAGAGATCGTAAGGTGAAATAGTCCGGCGTTGAGTATCAACCTGTGACTGAGTAGAGGAAATAGTTTTCGCAGCAGATTCCTCAGATCCATCTTTTCCATCATTGCTTCCCATATTTGTGAATCAGAGAGGAGGCGGAGAAGAAAGATTTAGAGGGAAAAAATTGAGCAATTTGTGTGTTTAAAGCTCTAATACAATGTCAAGAAACCTAGAATGAGATAATGGTTTTCTCATTTTAATTCGGTCCTTTAAGTAGAGGCTGAGAAATCACGGAACTAGGGTTTTCACTCGAGGAGAGTGATGTTCTGCGTTTTACCACAGGCCAATTAACCTAAGTGCACGCTACCACAATCGAATGGTATATCGATGCAGCACTTTAGGATCGAATCCACAGAGAACTAGTGATCTATAACACTAAGAATACACAAAATTTCCTAATCTAAGCAAACAAGGGAAGATGGGTGATTTGTAACAAACTAAACTCCTAGAATTATGAACAATGTGATCTCAAATTCAAACAAGAAACAAGTGCAAGAATCAAACTTTAAATCAATAGCTAAGGATAGATCCATGGGCAAGATCATCGATATCGGGTGATCAAGATTCAATCTAGGATGCTCAAACAAAACAATCAACAAGTCTATAGGTCTAAATCTCGTTCAAATAGACTAATCCACTCCCGTGACAATAGCCCCTATGCTAATCATGAATTAGACATCAACTCCGGTTGGCCTTACCCAATCAAGCATGCATAAAACACAAGTCTACTAACCACTAAACATCTTGACAACAACTCCCGTTGGCCAAGCATGTATAGGACAATACTAGGTTGTTCAAGCATTTCATCGAACACCTTCCGGGCGTGAAACTACTTATGATCTAGATTAGATTTCCCAACCTTAACCTAGCATTAAAATCACCTAATAAGCCATAGAACAAAGTTAATCAAGCAAGAATCATCCTAAACATTCACCTAATCACCCTAATCTACTTAACCCATGAATCTAAGAATGTTTACTCAATAAACTCCATGATAAACCTTAAATCTATGTGAGATTCAAGGTTAATCATCTAAATGAGCAAGAGAAACAAGATATAAGGTGAAGAACTTCCTTAAATGATTCAAAAGATTCAAGCTTTTACAATGAAAACAAAGTCTTTAGAGAGAAAATGAGATCCTCTTGGGTTTTTGGGGGCTAAAACTATATGTAAGAGAGTAAAAACTCGAGCTGGTTTGATCCCATAAACCAAGTCAAACCGGAATAAACCGGTCAATAGTGACTTTTCTTCTGTGTAGCGGCCACTGCATCCCGCTACACCATCCAGATATGGAGCAGGGATTGGAGGTACATTATTTGCAAAACAGGTCCTTCAGCTTCTGGACAATTACGAATTGACCCCAAGACTATTGAATGTGCAGAAACGTCCTCGCGTAATCAGCCCAAAAGTTCTAATCGTGCAATTTAGCCCATGCGATATTCTGGATTTGCAACCTTAGTCCCTGACCTCTTGTTAACATCACATTTTAACCCCAAACTTCCATAATGTACAATTTAACCCTTGATTTTCGCCTTAAACTTCCAATTGTTCAATCTAAACCCTGTCAAATGCAATTATGCATGCAAATGCAATATAAAGACCTAAATGCAACCTAAAATGATAATAATGAACTAAAATATGAATCTAAAACTTAACAAAATCAAGAGATATCAGAGAGATCGTAAGGTGAAATAGTCCGGCATTGAGTATCAACCTGTGACTGAGTAGAGGAGATAGTTTTTGCAGCAGATTCCTCAGATCCATCTTTTCCATCATTGCTTCCAATATTTGTGAATCAGACATGAGGCGGAAAAGAAAGATTTAGAGGAAAAAAATTGAGCAATTTGTGTGTTTAAAGCTCTGATACAATGTCAAGAAACCTAGAATGAGATAATGGTTTTCTCATTGTAATTTGGTCCTTTAAGTAAAGGCTGAGAAATCACGGAACTAGGGTTTTCACTCGAGGAGGGATCGTAAGGTGAAATAGTCCGGCGTTGAGTGTCAACCTGTGACTGACTAGAGGAGATAGTTTTCGCAGCAGATTCCTCATATCCATCTTTTCAATCATTGCTTCCCATATTTGTGAATCAGAGAGGAGGCGGAGAAGATTTGTGTGTTTAAAGCTTTGATACCATGTCAAGAAACCTAGAATGAGATAATGGTTTTCTTGTATTGCATTAGGTCTTACGGCCTTTGTATATATACATACATTCCATATCCTTATCTGAGATATTTACATATTCATATATTAGGAAGATATACATAAACTAATATATGATAACATCTTGGATATACTCTCCACTACTTATACTTATGTAAAAACCTTCAAAATTTTGTGAGCTAGTGCCAATATTCCATTGGGTTAGAACCAGATCTGACTCTGAGCATGGCTTGTTCTCCAACCCATCCCATAAATGGCATCTCTAAGAATTCAGGTCATTAGTATGTTTCCTTCAAAATTGAAACAGCTCCCACTTGAAGTAAACCAAACCTGCGGTTGTTGGATTACGATCAAGGTATGGCGTTTATTTCACGGTACGAAGTAGCTTGGCACAAAATGCAGTCATACATGTCCTCTATCACTTTTCTCAACTGCTTCCAAACGATAATACAAAAAAGGCTGTTTATATATTTATCGGCTTTTGGTAGAAAGGATGAACAAGAGTCGATTCTGAATAGAAACAACCTGCCGTTTAAAGAAAAGATGGTTTTGCCAGTTTGTAATTAGTTTTGAAAATGTCTCACTGTATTGTAATTAAGCATGGACGTTCGGATACCCATTGGCATTCGGGTTGGAAATTTAGTTATATTTTCTAACACCTCATAGGTTCCATTTTAGTAAATTTGCAAGTACGGGACGGATTCGGATATAACACATCAGTTTCGAATCGGTTTTGTATCACATCCTAGAATCCATAAAGTAATTATATATCATTTGGGTTATATCAAATCAATTCAAATATACCCGAAGTAAAATCTAAAATTTAAAAGAAAAACGTGAGAAATATATACTTATTTATATATAATTGAGTATTTAAGGTACTTATTTGAATTTAAATACAAATTGTTAGATATTATATCAAAATAAATATGAAATTCAATATTTGAAGTATACATTTCTTTTCATATATTTATATTGTATATTAATTCGGATATTCTGATCGGTTTCTTCAGATATTTTTTTGAATTTTTGGTTTTTCGAATTTTTCGAGTTACCCGTTCGGGTTTGGTTAATAACACTTCCGGTTTGTAACACCGTACAAGATCCATTCTAGTATTTTTATATTTTGGATTGAGTATGGATCGGTTTTTTTGTTTGGATTTGGATTTCAGGTTACAGATTTTATGCCAAGCCCTTATAACTCCATCAACCCCAACCTAAAGATTTGGCAACCATGACTCCGCAAATAGCACAAACAAAATCCAAAGACGATGTTTGTGATAATGGCAGGAACATATGTATGTTCAGAGTTGAGACTACAACAGAGTATATAGTAATCAAGAACTCTTTGAGTGTGTGTGTGTGTGTGTGTGTGTGTGTGTGTGTGTGAGAGAGAGAGAGAGAGAGAGAGAGAGAGAGAGAGAGAGAGAGATAGATAGATAGAGAGAGAGAGATTGCTCCATAAAAAGAAATCAAAGCATCCTACCCCTTCGTCCAACCTTTCGGCGAGTAATGTCGGTTGGGATTGGAGTCTCATCCTCTGTTTTCAAATTCAATAACAATGTTAGAGCTTTATTGATGCAGTAAATATTGGGTTCCTTCTAGATGGAGGAAACCCAATGAGTTTGGTTGGAGATAACCAAACTTGGTGTTGGGCCATAGATATTAGTCCATGAGATTATTATTGGGTCTTAGGGTTGGTGAGACACTATATAAAGTCTCTTAACCTAATTTTTGTGGTAAGACAAGAAAGCACAAGAAAAAGAGATTAGACAAAAGAGAGAAAATGAGAGAAGGCAGAATTTGTCTGGGTTTGTCAAGGCATGTTTGGAAGGTCAAACGGACTCTGATCGGGCTGATATTTTGTGCGAAACTTCTTCAGTCAGTGGGTTAGAGGTTCACTGAAGAGATTTGTATTTCAACGGTTGGATCTTCTATTGTATGGGTTTTAGTGAAGCTGGTCGTCACAGTTCTTCAGCAGTGTTGTCTTGAGTGTTTGGTAAATCCGACAGTAAGATCTTCTCTGATTGTGCTGAAACTTGGCAGAGTTGTTGTTGACTTGTTTATCTTGGATTTTTACGGTGGGATTAGTCTCTGGTAGCCGGAATCCTTGTGATCTGAGGTCTTCTTGTTGCTGCTGGTTTTGAAGCTTTGTGTTACTCTCTTGTTGTTGTTCTTGTGTTGGAGATAGCTCTTTGTAGCTAGAGTCTCTGTTCTGTTCAGGTTGTTGAATAGGGAGGACGTGGTTGTACTCATACCCATTTATATAGTGGATTTTTGAGTGGACTATGGTCCCGTGGTTTTTCCTTCTCACATTGAGGAGGTTTTCCACAGAAAAAGTGATTGTCTCATTTAGTTTCTACTTATACTATATTCTGCTATCGTCGAATTTTTTTCCTCATAGGTTCACACAAGATCAAGGGGAACACGATCGCTTAGTAGTTTCCGCTGCGCCGAGTGCCCCTTTCCCCCAACAAAGTGGTATCAGAACTTCTAGTTTTTCTTAGAGCTTTGGGTTTGATAACATCGGGTTATTGTTTTCTTGTGTGAATGATGGAAAATATTGTCAGGATGATAAGCTTGAATGGTTCTAATTATTTTCTATGGAAGGGAAAGATGAAGGATTTGCTCTTTGTTAAAGAATTCCATGTTCCAGTCTTCGAGGAGAAGAAACCTGAAAAGAAGACGGATGAAGAGTGGAAGTTGTTGCATCGCTAAGTGTGTTCGTTGATAAGGGAGTGGGTAGATGATAATATGTTGCATCATATTGAGACTGAGATTGATGCTCGTTCTTTGTGGTTGAAGCTGGAGCAGTTGTATGCTAGGAAGACATAAAATAACAAGATGTACATGATCAAGAAATTGATTGAGCTGAGGTATCAGGAGGGGACTCCAATGATGGATCACTTAAATGTGTTTCAGGGATTGCTCAACAAGTTATCTGACATGGGAATCAAGTTTGATGATGAAATTCACGGTCTGTGGCTTCTTGGTACTTTACCGGATTCTTGGGAGGTTTTCTGGATGTCTCTTTGTAACTCCGCGTCGGAAGGTACTATTTTGTTGGATTCAGTGAAGAACAGTGTTCTTAATTAATGAGGAAGCTAGAAGACAATCGAATGCTAGCAGTTCACATTCTGATGTCTTTGTTACTGAGTCAAGGGGGAGAAGTTTGTATAGAGAGCCTAAGAGGGACAAGAACAGGAGCAGGAGCAAATCTAATAAATTTGCAAACATGGAGTGTTATTCTGTCATAAGAAAGGGCACATGAAGAAGGTTTGCTGGAAGTTGAAGAACAAGCATCAAGATAATCAAGAAGAAAAGGTGGATCGGGTGACCGTCACTGAAAAAAAAGTTTCTCATTCCTCTTGAGGGTGATGCCATTAATGTCGCATGCCACGAAACCAGTTGGGTGGTTGATAGTGGAGCTACTACTCATGCTACATCACATCGGGATTTGTTTTCTACCTAAACTTCGGGTAATTATGGTTCTGCGAAGATGGGGAATGATGGTTTGGCTCAAGTTGTTGGCATTGGTGATATTTGCGTGGTGACTAGTCTTGAGACTAGGTTGGTGCTTAAGGATGTTAAGCATGTCTCGGATATTCGGATGAATCTGATATCGACGGGAAGACTTGATGATGAGGGTTATTACAACTTACACGGTGGTGGTAAATGGAAGCTCTCTCGTGGCTCTTTGATTGGGGCTCGAGGTGAGAAGTCATCATCCTTCTATTGGATACAGGCTAAGGTCTCATGTTAATGCGGTGGAGAATGATAATGCCATGGAGTTGTGGCATAAGAAACTCGGTCACATGAGTGAGAGGGTAATGTCTGTGTTGTCTAAAATTGAGGTAATTCCAAGAATCTCTGGTTTGCACCTACAAAAGTGTTCGCATTGTTTTGTGGGAAAACAACACAGAGTATCTTTCAAGTCTTCTGCGCATTCTAGGAAACCCGAGGTACTGGATTTGGTACATTCAGATGTGTGTGGTCCAATGAAGACAAGATCTCTTGGCGGCGCATTATATTTTGTGACTTTCATTGATGATTATTCAAGAAAGTTGTTGGTATTTCCTGTGAGGACGAAAGATCAGGTGATGGTATATTTCAAGCATTTTGTGGCATTGGTTGAGAGACAAACGGGGAAGAAGCTGAAGTGTATTCGCAGTGATAATGGTGGAGAGTATTCTGGACTATTTGATTCTTATTGCAAAGAGCATGGAATAAGACATCAGTTCACGCCACCAAAGACTCCACAATTGAATGGGTTGGCTGAAAGGATGAACAAGACGATTGTTGAGAGGATGAGATGTTTGATTTCATAGTCAGGCTTATCGATGACTTTCTGGGGAGAAGCTTTGAGCACGGTGGTTCATGTGCTGAATTTGTCACTGAGTGCTCCATTGGATGGTGATATTCCAGAGAGGATTTGGACCGGTAAAGATGTTTCTTATGATCATCTGAGGGTCTTTGGGTGTAAGGCATTTGTTCATATTCCCAAGATGAGAGGTCGAAGCTTGAGATGAAGTCCAGACAGTGTGTGTTCATCGGTTATGGTCAGGATGAGTTCGGGTATAGATTTTATGATCCCGTTGAGAAGAACATGGTAAGGAGCAGAGATGTTGTGTTCATGGAAGATCAAACGATTAAGGACATTGACAAGTCCAAAATTCCAACTCAGGTTGAGAGTTTGATCGATACAGTGGCTACTCCTTCTACATCGGTCCACTGTGAGTTTGAGGTTCAAGATGATACACCCAGTGCAGATTCTTCCGCACATGAAAATGGCAGTGGTGATCATGGTGACGATCATGGTGAGACACCAGCTGCTGAGAACCAACCTAATGTTGTTAGAAGATCCGAGAGAGGTCTTTAACCGTTGACAAGGTATGATCCTAGTGAGTATGTGATGCTTACTGATGGGGGAGAGCCTGAAAGCTATAATGAAGCTTTGGAGGATTAATACAAGGATATGTGGTTTGGCGCCATGGATGAGGATATGGATTCTTTTGAGGAGAATCATACATTTGAGTTGGTGAAATTGCCTAAGAACAAGAAGGCTTTGCTTAATAAATAGGTGTATAGAAATAACCATGAAGATAGCGATTTGCCACCTCGATACAAGGCTAGATTGGTTGTGAAAGGTTACAACCAGAAGAAGGGGATTGATTATGATGAAATATTTTCTCCTGTTGTGAAGATGTCATCCATTCGGGTTGTCCTTGGATTGGTAGCAAGTCTTGATCTAGAGTTTGAGCAAATGGATGTGAAGATTGCTTTCCTTCATGGTGATTTGGAGGAAGAGATCTACATGGAACAATATGAAGGCTATGTGAAAAAGGGCAAGGAAAATTTGGTTTGTCGCTTGAAGAAGAACCTTTATGGATTGAAGCAAGCACCGAGACAGTGGTACATGAAGTTTAAGTCTGTTATGGGGGAGCATGGTTATGCAGAGACTGATTCAAACCATTGTGTATTTGTGAAGGTGTTTAGTGATGATGATTTTATCATTTTGTTGTTGTATGTCGATGATATATTGATTGTGGGCAGGAATATGGATAGAATTAAGGAGCTGAAAGAGCAGCTGAGCATGTCCTTTGCCATGAAAGATATGGGTCCAGCGAAACAGATTTTCAGTATGAGGATTGTTTGAGATAGAGGTGAGAAGCTGATTCACTTGTCTCAGGAGAAGTACACTGAAAAAGTACTTAAACGGTTTCACATGGACAAGTCTAAAGTGTTGAGTACTCCTCTTACTCCGCAGTTAAGACTGAGCAGTCAACAGAGTCCGAAGACATATATACGGAGAAGAAAGATATGGCGAAAGTTCCATATGCTTCTGCAGTGTGTAGTTTGATGTATGCCATGGTTTGTACAAGACCAGATTTATCCTACGCCCTTGGAGTTGTCAGCAGGTTTCTTTCCAATCCAGGAAGAGAACATTGGAATGCGGTGAAGTGGATTTTGAGGTATCTCCGAGGAACTTCTGATTTGAAGATTACTTTTGGAGGTAAGAAGCCTTTGCTTGTCAGTTTTACTGATTCTGACATGTCTAGAGATGTTGGTTCTAGTAAGTCTACTTCGGGTTACTTGTTAACATTTGCGGGTGGAGCTGTGACATGCAGTCAAGATTGCAAAAGTGTGTTGCACTATCTACCACTGATGCAGAGTTCATTGCTGCAACTGAAGCTTGTAAGTTGTTGTGGATGAAGAACTTCTGTGAAGAGATCGGTTTCAAGCAAGAAAATTATGTGTTGTTTTGTGATAGTCAAATCGCCATTTGTCTCGGGAAAAATTCTACATTTCATTCGAAGTCGAAACACATTCATAGGAGGTATCATTGGATACGTGATGTGGTTACTTCTAAGGAAGTGGAACTTGAAAAAGTTCATACGGATGATAATGAAGCTGATATGATGGCAAAATCTTTGTCGAGGGGGAAGCTTGAGGTATGCCGAGAGATAGCCGGTATGGTTGTTTCCTCCACCCAGTCGGAGGGGTAGTTTGTTCGGTTCCTTCTAGATGGAGGAAACCCAATTGGTTTGGTTGGAGATAACCAAACTTGGTGTTGGGCCATATATATTAGTCCATGAGATTATTATTGGATCTTAGGGTTGGTGAGACACTATATAAAGTCTCTTAACCTAATTTTTGTGGTAAGACAAGAAAGCACAAGAAAAAGAGATTAGACAAAAGAGAGAAAATGAGAGAAGGCAGAATTTGTCTGGGTTTGTCAAGGCATGTTTGGAAGGTCAAACGGACTCTGATCGGGCTGATATTTTGTGCGAAACTTCTTCAGTCAGTGGGTTAGAGGTTCACTGAAGAGATTTGTATTTCAACGGTTGGATCTTCTATTGTATGGGTTTTAGTGAAGCTGGTCGTCACAGTTCTTCAGCAGTGTTGTCTTGAGTGTTTGGTAAATCCGACAGTAAGATCTTCTCTGATTGTGCTGAAACTTGGCAGAGTTGTTGTTGACTTGTTTATCTTGGATTTTTACGGTGGGATTAGTCTCTGGTAGCCGGAATCCTTGTGATCTGAGGTCTTCTTGTTGCTGCTGGTTTTGAAGCTTTGTGTTACTCTCTTGTTGTTGTCCTTGTGTTGGAGATAGCTCTTTGTAGCTAAAGTCTCTGTTCTGTTCAGGTTTTTGAACAGGGAGGATGTGGTTGTACTCATACCCATTTATATAGTGGATTATTGAGTGAACTACGGTCCCGTGGTTTTTCCTTCTCACATCAAGGAGGTTTTCCACGTAAAAAGTGATTGTCTCATTTAGTTTCTGCTTATACTATATTTTGCTATTGTCGAAGTATTTTCCTCATAGGTCCACACAAGATAAGGGGGAACACGATCGCTTAGTAGTTTCCGCTGCGCCGAGTACCCCTTTCCCCCTACAATAAAAATATTCTAGATGAAGAATTTGCATTTTTTTTACCTATGTGACCAATTTCGTGCCAGAACGGGCAATGGCTCTGAGTGCAGACTGAGTACCAGGACCTGGGGTCTTTGTCTTGTTACAAACAGTAGCACGAAGCTTCACATGCATCACATTGATTCCAAGTTCCTGTAATAAATCAATTACAATTTACAGAGAAGATATACAGAATTGCCAGCTTTGAAATACAAAGTCAAGGAAAGCAATGTATATGAAGACAATGAAAGAAGGTTACCAGTGATAGGAATTAGTGTTTCACGTACAGAAAAATCAGTCACGTGCTGCAAAATTGCAGATTTACAAAATTTCAGAAACAATATTACTTTGGTCGAAAATGAAACAAGAAGGTCAGTAACTGACGATGAAAGTGTCGTTTAAAGAAGCAAAGATGTGGACAACACCAAAGACTTGCTCTCCATCACCAACAGCAGTTCCAAGAGTCAATGTCTCTTTCGTTGGCTCTCTCGTCTTTCTCTTTGTAATTCAAACGCTGTTACAGGGAAACAAAGGAGGTCCACGTGGCAAATAACTCGTTGGAGGTTGTTGGAGTTCGTTGGCAGTTAAAAGGAGAAGCCAATAAAAATAAAGCATGTGGAAAAGTCGGATAGATTATGTTCTTCAGCTCACGAGTATAAACTAAGTTTGAGTTGGTGTTTACAAATTTTATCCAGAAAAATATCTTGAAAACTTTTCTTGAACCTTGAGTACCTCTCTGTAATTTGAAGGTTTGTAATTAGGAAAGATCTTTCTTCATTTCATGATCTTTTGCATTTCAAACTACGATTAAGTGTTTTAAGAATATTGATTTGATTCATCTAACAAATTTACAATCTCCGTTATCAGTGGTATCGTAACTCATTTATCCCCAGAAATTGAAGAAGAAGCGATCGAAATCAATGGCAGAACCCAGATCTGTCGCGATGTTGAAAGGAGTTGCTTGAGAAACGGAGGAAGCTTGGAGTAACCGATTCGATCAACTAGATGAGAGAATGCAAGCTATTGAGTCATCAATGGCGACATTTGGCGATCATATGAAGGATATTCTAGCGTTTATGAAGAAGAAGAAGAACGTGAAAGATCTGATGATTGCATCAACAAGTGGTAAACAAGTTTGGGAGAAGAATTCACCACGACATTTGATTACTTCAGACATTCGACGGGATCATGATCAATCTAGTCTAGCAGGTATAGACAATAACTATACTGGAATGACTAGATTGGCGAAGATAGAGTTCCCTCGATTTGATGGAGAGAAAGTGGTAGAAATGGTTGGGTCTTGCGGGAATTGTGGTTTGTAATTGATCATATTCTTGAGGAATCTAAGGTAGCAATTTATGCGTTACATTTTGATGGTGTTGCTAAAGCATGGCATCAAGCTTTAGTTCAGGAACAAGGACGTGATTTGGTATGGAATTGGCAGATATTTAAAGTAATAATCTAAGAAAGATTTGAGGAAGTATTAGACGATCCAATTTCATAACTGAAAGAGCTGAGGGAGACTGATGGCAAGAATTACAATGTCAGAAGAGTATCTATTGAGTGCATATCTGGAAGGGTTAAGGTTGGACATCCAAATGCCTATAAGAATGTTTAGTCCACCATCTACAAGACAGTG
Organism: Moricandia arvensis; assembly: GCA_905132765.1. Taxonomy (NCBI): domain Eukaryota; kingdom Viridiplantae; phylum Streptophyta; class Magnoliopsida; order Brassicales; family Brassicaceae; genus Moricandia; species Moricandia arvensis. The sequence goes on along the minus strand of CAJHQP010000291.1, from coordinate 42,696 downwards.
CTTAGTGTTGGGGAGATTGTATGAGAAAGTTCACCCAAGAAAGTCAGTGCAGAGTAATTGGGCAAATAACAAGAGTAGTGGGAATGTTCTACAGACGAGGAAAAGCTTTAGAGGTGAACAAGAGGGGGGAGGATAATAAAGGGATCCTTACAAAGTCTGGATCTTAACCAACGAGACTATCTAATGCTGAAGCAAGTGAAAGAAGAGCTAAAAGATTATGCTATTACTGTGATGGGAAGTTTACACTAGAGCATTATCTTAAGCATAAGAAGTCTCAGTTTTTTGTGATGGATTATGAGGAGGAATTTCATGAGATAGTGGATTATGAGGAAGATAGAGAAAACTTGGAGGAAGAGGGAAAGGCAAGGATATCGCTGAAAGAAATTGCAAGAATCAGATACTATACAACTATGAAAGTGCGTGGAATACATGGAAAGAGAAATCTATACATTCTGATAGACTTATGTTCCACTCACAAGTTCATAGACAAGAAAGTGGCAGATTTATTAGGCTGCAAATTGAAAGAAACAGGGAGAGCTAAAGTATATGTGGCAGAAGAAAAAAAAATTGTAATGTGTGGGAAGATAGATAAGTTCAAATGGCAGATTCATGGTCACCAATTCCAGTCCGACTCTATGGTCATTCCATTGGGATGTCATGACGTTGTGCTTGGTGTGCAGTGGTTGGCACAACTTGGTCCTATCACTTAGGACTTTGATAAGTTGGAAATGAGCTTCAAGAGGGGGCTAAAGAAGATATTATTGACTGGTATAAGATCGGGATCTGTAAGGGAATTGAAGTATAAGAAGATGGATCAAATCAAAGAAGCTGAGATGCAACTGCAGATGGTATATGAATTTGAGGAGTCAGAGGTTGATCCGATGAGCTTGAGTGCACTTGGAGTTAGTATAGATGAAGAGGGGCAGAGTAAGTGTATAGAAGAGCTTACTAAAGAGTATTTAAATATGTTTAAGAACCAAAGAGTTTCCCACCCTTCAGAGACAATCATAATAATAAGATTGTGCTCACAGAAGGATCAAACCCAGTGAATCAAAGACCTTATAGGTATGATGTGTACCAGAAGGACGAGATTAATAAGATGGTGCATGAACTGCTTAAGGCATGGACAGTGCAACCTAGCTCCAGTCTGTATGCATCACCTATAGTTTTAGTCAAGAAGAACGAAAATACTTGGAGATTATGTATGGACTACGGAAAGTTGAACAACATGATAGTGAAAGACCATTTGCTTATTTCCTTAATTGATGATTTGATGGATGAATTAGGATGATCAGTTGTGTATTCAAAGATGTATCTGCGAGCAGATTATCACCAAGTGAGAATGGACAAAGCTGACATTCACAAGATGACTTTCAAGACACATAGTGGGCATTAAGAATATCAAGTTATGCCTTTTGGATTGACTAATGCGCCAGCAACATTCCAAGGTCTTATGAATTTTATCGTTTCATTGTCAGTGACGGAGATGCTGTCTTTGTCAGTCAGTTTTGGCAAGAGTTATTCAAGCTCCAAGGGTGTGCTTTACATCTTTCAACAGCATATCACCCGGAAAGTTATGGACAAACGGAAGTGGTCAATAGGTGTCTTGAGACATATCTTTGATGTATGACTAGTGACAAGCCCTCTTTGTGGAGTCGATGGTTACCTCTTGCTGAGTTTTGGTATAACACAAGGTTTCACACTGCAACTCAGACAACACATTATGAGATTGTCTCTGGTCAAATTCCTCTTGTCCACTTACCCTATTTACCTAGTGAATCTAAAGTTGTAGTGGTGGCTGAGTGTTTACATGAAAGAGAAGAAATGTTATTGATCTTGAAGTTTCATTTACTCCAGGCACAGCACTGATGAAGCAAATTGCAGATAGGTGTAGGAGTGAGAGATCATTAGAGATTGAAGAATGGGTGTTTGTGAAGCTTCAGCCTTATAGACAGCAGACGGTGAAAATGCGTTCTTCTAAAAAGATTTCACCAAGTACTATGGCCCTTATAAGATGCTGGATAAGCATGGTTCAGTTGCTTACAATCTTCAATTACCGACAACATCTCAAGTGCATCCAATCTTTCATGTCTCACAACCAAAGAAACTAGTGGGCAATGTGTAGACGACTAATCAGTTACTTTTTGTACTCGCAGACGTGATGATAAAGGAACCAGAGTTTTGTTTAGCAAAAAAGATGGTTCAAAGGCAAGGGATAGCTGCCACAATGGCCTTGGTTCAATGAAGGAATCAAACAGCTGATAAGGCAACATGGGAATACTTGTTTGATATGCAGCATGAGTATCACGCGTTTCAGTGGTAACCTTGTGGTCAAGGTTTTCAAAGGAGGGAAGTTTTGTTACTAGGAAACAGAGGAGGTCCACATGGCAAATAATTCGTTGGAGGTTGCTAGAGTTCGTTGACCGTTAGAAGGAGAAGCCAATGAAAATAAAACACGTGGTGGCGTCAGATCGATTATGTTCTTCAGCTCATGAGTATAAACAGAGTTTGAGTGGTGTTTACAAATCTATCCAAAAAAATATCTTGAAAACTTTTCTTGAACCTTGAGTTCTTCTCTGTGTAATTCGAAGATTTGTAATTGGAAAAGATCTTTCTTCATTTTATGATTTTTTGCATTTCAAACTACGATTCAATGAATATCAATTCAATTCATCTAACGGATTTACAATCTCTGTTATCAAACGCCTTTCGTCAATCAACACTACCTGATTGGCCCAATCGCTCGCAACTCGACCATTAAACTCAAATGCTCGACCAGCTTCTATTTTTTCATCATGTCAAGTTTTCTGTGATCAAAATTTAACACACCTTGAGATACTTGGATTCCAAAAAGTTTGACTCAGGATTCTGATTTATCGTTCTCAACCATTTTATCCTTTCGGGAAGGTTACTACAACTAATATATAAACCAAACTAAATTATATATGGTTTAAATATGGTAGTTAATTTTCATAAACTAAAATAACGAAAAAATTGAATCAAAGCCTTACAAAAATACGGATTAAACAAACTTACTCCCATGTCTTCTATCATTTTGGCAACTATTGTTTCCTCTGTTGAGAAACAAAACCCTTCTATCTAGGCCTCGGCAGAAATGCTTGATATTGGGCTTGTATTCGCTACTTGATTCGGTTCAGTTTGAAAAAACAAGTACTTGCTATAATCAAGTCGAATAACAAGTAAACAAATTTTATTTACTCACAAGTACAAGTCAAGTATCAAGTTTATTTTTATTTTTAACTACTTTGCTCGTTACTTGGTTTGTTATTTGTTATCCTTTACTTGTTCGGTTACTTGTTATATATTATTTGGTTTATTAAATATTTAGTATCTATTTCATTAGTTAATTAAAATTTATGCATTTTATGAGTGGCCACAATTACTCATTACCTACCTCATATTCATTACTTGATTGGTACATGATCCCTAAAGTCGAAGACTTGTTCTAACCAAATCGTGTATCAAGTAATCTATTTAAACTTTAACAAATATAAAACAATAAAATAAAATTAATTATTTGGCGTTGTTTGGCTATTACTCGTTTTTGTTAATGAATAAAAATATATTTTTCTAGATCATAGTAAAACAATTTGTTCATATTTCAATTATTATAAGTGAATCAAACATATGATATATTTATTTTATATAAGCATCTTAGATTTTTTTTTAAATATAATCTATCTTACGAATGACTAAAATAAAAAAAATAATGACAAAACAAAACAATGACGTATTATTTATATATAATAAATTTGTTTACTTTTAAATTTCAACTAATTTATTAATAATTATTAAATAATTTACAAGTAATAAATAATAAAAGAAGATAATAACTTACAAGTCCATTAGTTTTTCTAGTTTTTAGCAAATACTTGAGATTTAAAGTACCCATTTTTAACAAACTAATTACAAGTTCAAATTTAAGTCCAAAATTTGAAGATACTACTCGGGTTATGACCACCCCTGCATCTAACTATCATTACGAATGCGAAAGACCTACATGATAAGTTTGGTTTATCCATTTTCTAGTTAGTATTAAAAGTCTCAGTTTATCACAATTGTAATTTTATCGAACACAAACTAAATATTTGGACACTGAAACTTTGCGAATAGCAACCAAAAGACGAAGTTACGAGAAAGTAGTGACAACCAAAATGTTTCGAATGTCTAGTAGTAGAAAGATAAATCTGTTCTGAGTTGAGACTCAACAACGCATATAGTAATCCAAAGCTCATTAAAATGAAGCAGAGGGAGCTAAAAACAGAGAGATGACTCCATAAAGGGATCCTCCAGCTTAAGCCAGAAAAGAAATCAAAGCCTTCTTCCTCTTCTTCCACTCTTTCGGCGAGTACTGTCGGTTGGGATTGGAGTCACATCCTCTGCGTTTACCAACAAAAACAACAACAGTAAGAGATTTGTTCACGTTCTAAGATCAATACATTATACATTTATACATGTAAAAAAATTGCATTTTTTTTTACCAATGCGACCAATTTTCATGCCAGAACGAGCAAGGGCTCTGAGTGCAGACTGAGCACCAGGACCAGGGGTCTTGGTCTTGTTACCACCAGTTGCACGGAGCTTCACATGCATCGCAGTGATTCCAAGTTCCTGTAAAAAATTGCACAAAATCACAATTTACAGAGATGGTTTATAAAACAGTCAGCTTGGAAATGCATATTCCCTTTGGCTCTTATTACCTTGCAACGCTGAGCGACATCTTGAGCAGCAAGCATAGCAGCATAAGGTGAGGACTCATCTCTGTCGGCTTTCACCTTCATCCCACCTACAAAAGATAAAATCATATCAGCAACGAAAGTTCAATAAAGATAATAATGAGATTCCTGAAAGCATAGACACCACAAAAGAGAAGAGACTCAAGACACTGATTTGGAGAGGAACTTACTATCATAAATACTACCGCAACTAACCATGATCAATTTATGTACAAATACGAAGTAAAGGAGAGCAGTTTCTATGAAGATATAACGGAATGCATAAAGTTTTATAAGTGTGAAGACAGTAAAAACAATTCAACTCACATACACTAGAGTCCAAGCACTCTATTGTAAAACAACCGATCCTAAGGTCTAGATAAGCTAAATCTACCCGAGGACTCACTAGAGAGAGAGAGTAGTGAAAGATAGATGCTTACCAGTGATACGAACAAGTGTTTCACGTCCAGACAAATCAGTCACGTGCTGCAAAATTGCAGATTATACAAAATTTCAGCAAAATATATTACTTTGCTCGAAAATGAAAGAAGAAGAGTTGGTGACTGACGATGAAAGTGTCGTTGAAGGAAGCAAAGATGTGGACAACACCAAAGACTTGCTCTCCATCACGAACAGCAGGACCAAGTGTCACTGTCTCTTCCTTTGGCTCTCTCGTCTTTCTCCTCGACTATAACAACAACAATTCACCCTATAAATTACATTACACGTTCTTGCAGCATCTTAAAACATTTGTCAGAATCGATACTTCAAGTGCTAAATTGCAAATCCAAATCTCACGAAAGTTTCAAATGATCTCAGAAACATTTTCTCATTTTCACACTACCACACAGTACCACAGAGAGACCGACTCAGAGCTATGATTACTAAATCTATAGTAAAATTATGAAACTGTGGATTCTCTATTTGAATGAAATTAGGACCAAAAAATTTCTTTCAATCACTGAATCTAAGAAACCAAACAGCAAATTCCAGACAAAACTTTACCATGGTTTCGGAAGGAAGGACCAACGGTAGCTAGGGTTTCTTCTTGTTCCGCTTTTAGTGAGCAAGCGAAAGAGACGATGAGACCAGAATTGGCTTTAATACTCTGAACTTCCGTTAGGGTTAAGAGTAGTGGTTTTATGGCCGTACAGGATAGCTGAGATCCAATATAATCCAGGCCCAACATACAACGGCCTACTACGTTGAACAAAGTCTTAGGCCTGGAAGTTCTTTCTGTTGCTATATGAAGGAAGACAAAGGAATGAAGACGATTAATATATTCTTTAGCATTCCTAAATCTTTTAGGGAATTCTGCCAAAAAAAATTCTAAACTTTACATGAATTGTCAAAACAAACACGAACATATTGACTGACCAAAAAAACACTGAACTATATTTGACTTTAAATTTTAATCAGTAAGTTATCGTTGGCTCGCCAATTAAACACGCAGTTAGTAAACTTGACAAAATGATTGAACAACGTTTGATAAAGTCGTTAAGTAAAACGACGTCGTTTTGAGATGAGATGAAATGACATTGTTTTACCTGTTTTTATTATAAAAAACATGTTGATCGCTCGAGTCGAACTTGAAAACTCATGACCAAATCACGAGGTTTCTTTCTACTGTGCTATTAGCACTTTTAAATAAATCTCTAACGTGTTTTCTTTTATTGAGTATCAAAAAATCTCAAAAAATCTAAATTTTATTTTAAAAATTCCAAAACAAAATCTTAAAGATTCAAGAAAATTCTGAAAAAGTAAAATTATAATTGAAATTACAAATAATTTTTTAAAAAATCAAAACATTAAATATTTTAAAAAATCTAAAATAATTCAAAGAAATACAACGAATTTAATTTAATAATTAAAAATTTGAAACCTATTTTTATATAAATTAATGTATCTATTTTATCTCAAATATATTAATTTATAAAAAACAAAAAAGCTTCCAAAAAATGAAAAATAAAAAAGCTAAAAATTTCAAATGCAAAAAAATTAAAATTAATAATTAAAATAATTTGAAAAATCTTATATAAATGAATGCATGGAAGATAATATACAAAATTATATTTATCACACTATTTTTTTGTATGATTAATGTATTTAAGATAAAATACACAAATGATCTTAGATACATTAATTTTTATAAAATTATTTTAATCATTATTTTTTGTTATCTTTTTAATCATTAGTTTTTTGCACTTTTTGGATTTTTTAGATTTTTCTGAATTTTTTAATTAATTTTAACGAAAAATATAATTTATTTGTCATTTATTTTTTATTTTAATATTTTCAGAACATTTCTAATTTTGGTATTTGTAAAATTTTAAGGTTTTTAAAGATTTTTTGGATACTCAATTAAAAGAAATGTTAGAGATTTCATGAAAAGTGTCGTTAACATAGTGGCAAAAGACCATGTTGTTTGGCTTTGAGTTCTTGAGTTTGAGTCTTGAGATAGACATGTTTTTCATTTTAAATGCACACAAAACGACGTTGTTTCACTTAACGTCGATATTTAACGTTAAAATAACGGTGTCTACACTATACGATCACGGTGTGCTAAAATGGAGAGTCAATGATAAGTTCTCAAATAAAATTAAAAAGTCAAAGAAAGTACAATATTTTTTGGTTAGCTTCGAGTTCATGTTTTATTTGGCAATTCATGCAAAGTTCATGCTTTTTTTGGTTGAATTCTCAATTTTTTTTATCATTTATAAAGAATTAATTTCTTTTTCATTCATTCTTATTTCTTTTAAAAATAATATATTTAAATAATATTTCAAAAATCTATAAATATTTATAACAGTAAATAATATAATAATATTAACATTATAAATTTTTAAAATATTATTTAAATATATTTTTATAATCATACAATTTTATTACTAAACAAGATTTACAAAATTTTATACATTTTAAAAAAGTTATAAACTTTTACCGTAATACCATATGTTTCCTTTTGATATCTATAAATTTTATAAATTATGTTTAGTTTTATTTTTAATAATTATAAAAAAAAATTATAAAAATTAATTCAATGTATCTTAACCAAAATAAATAAATGAAAATTTATATACAATTATTATTTTAAAATATAATTTAAAATAAAGAAAATATTTATTTTATCTTAATTTTATGTTTAACTAAATTAACATTTATGATCCCCTTGGCCATGAAGCATCTACTCTTTCCTTTGTGTGTTTGTCCCACTGGGTTTTGTTCATAAATGTTTTAATGAGTGATGTCTTCATGGGTTCCAAGCTTAATCATATCCTATGTGATGAGGACATCAAATCAGAATCAACCCTGGAGGAAAAAATCAAGAGAAAGTCAGTAAAGAACATGAAACTGAAGAAAGCTAAAGAAGTATTGAAATATTAGTATGAAAATAATAAAATATTAAATATTAAATAATTTTTTAATATAATTTAAAATTTAAAATTTTATTTTTGTATATAATGCAGTAAACACGTAGAAGATCCATTTTGAATTCAATTTATTTAGATTCAATTAATAAGTGTTATCTAAAAAGATCAATACGAAGTCTCCCAGCAATGGACAAGTGGAAGTCATAAGTAAAAACTAAAGGAATGTCATAAGGACTAGAAACACTGGTTTGGGTTTTTATGAGAGTAAGGAACATGTAAGACTTCAACATCTAAACTTCTATCTAAACTTCTATGCGTTTCAAGTAAAATTTGGTCTCTTCTCTTATAACTGATATGGTCTAGCAAATCTCCCATCAGTAGGTTTTTATTTCCACTGCTACTGCAGCCTGAGGTCTTAGCAAAGATCATAACTATCTCAATGTTTTGTCCAGTTTTCGTCTACACAGTGTATTGGATCATGTATTTACTGTATATTGTTGTGAGCTAGTTTATATGGTTGAAGTCTCTTTTGCCATGATTTCTATTTGTGGATGAATTTGTCAACTAGTTTGATAACTAAATTAAATTATTAATATAAATAGTTGTCTATAGACATCCTTCATATCACTGTTCATGGTGTGTTTTCTCAATTAATTTTGCATGATTGATTATGCAGGTTTTAGCTTTTAGGGACATAACTCCCTAGGGACCTGTTCACATTCTCCTCATCCCAAAAGTGAGAGATAGCATCCTATCTAAGGTACTTAATTCACTTTCACCTCTCAGAGTTGAACCCTCAAACAAATCCAAACAAGGTTTAAGCATGAGAATTGTTGGACTTGAGTTCTAGACACACAAGCTTAATAACGTGTATGGTTATGCTACTACAGGCTGGGGTAAGGCACATCACATCTTGGTCCTCCTTCTCTACGCATCCAATCTTGTAGCCAAACAAGAAGGCCTAGATGACAGTTTCAGAATTGTGATCAATGATGGCCCACAAGGTTGTATGTATTATTAATATGTCGCTTTATTTCGTCAATTATCATGTTCACATCCAAGATAGAAAAAAAAAACAAAGGAATAATCCTTTATTGATGGTAATCACCTTCTTGTGGGGTTTGCAGTATTAGTTTGTGGTTGGTTTGCGCCCATGATTAGACAACACAGCAAACCGGTTTGATTAACCGGTAGTTATTGATTAAACTCCATAAATGAATATATGCAACTCTTATTGAAAGTATGTGTTTCTTCACTGAAGATATGTGTCTCTTTATTTGAACATATGTGACTGTTCACAATGAATCCTTTGGTTTTCTATAAATAAGATACATTGCAAATAAAAGAGAAAAAACCAAGTAAAAGAAGAATAAATCTAGAGAGAGAATAAAAATGTTTTAAAGAGAAAGTTTCAAGAAATCAACTAGAAGGGCCCTTGGACTGTGACAAGTAGTTTATTTTCGTTTGCGATTTCATCCCTGACTCTTACCCGATTATATCAAGTGGTGTTCATCGCTAAACCGGGCAAATGTATGTTTTCATTTAGCACACTTCCGCATTAAAATATCTAACATTGGTATCAGAGCATTTGGATTCGGTTATGGCATATTAACATTTTAGTAATCAAGGATGAAAAGTAATATGAGTTACTTGAGTTTATTCATGATGAATTAAGAAAAATGGTTAATGCTTAAATAATTACAAATGGTAAATCCATGGATACATAATAACGTATTTTAGCTACCAAAAAGTGTATGTGATGACATCAATAACAGTCTAGCAACATTTTGGTGGGGCAAAGATGATGGGTCTAAAGGCATGCACTGGTTTGCTTGGGAAAGAAGGAGTATTCCTAAGAAAGAAGGAGGCATGGGTTTCCGAAACATAGAAAAGTTCAATGATGCTCTGCTTGGAAAACAAGTTTGGAGAATTTTAAAGAAACCTCATAGTTAATGGCACGAGTAATAAAGGAAGATATTTTGCAGATTCTTCAATACTTACAACAAAGATCTCAAATAAATGCTCGTACATTTGGAGATCATTGATACATGGAAGAAATCTAATTACCAAGGGAATTCAATATATAATTGGAGATGGACAGAATATTGATTTCTGGAGAGATCCATGGATTCCTTCCTCACTACCACGCCCTCCTACGCCAATCTCAAGTCAAAATGATACAGCTAAGGTTTCAGAGTTCATACTACAAGATCAATCAGGCTGGAACGAAGATCTAGTTAGAAATTTTGTTACTCCAATGGATGCAGGGGAAATCCTTGCCATTAAACTTTGTCCGTATGATGATGATGATCAACTTGTCTGGCATTACAACAAGTCGGGAGAATACACAGTGCAGTCTGGCTATTGATTAGAACCCATGATTAGAGTAATCCACAATTCATTCCCCCTCCAGGAAGTATTCCATTAAAACAACTTATTTGGAAACTACCTACTGCTCAGAAGATCAAACATTTCTATAGAAGCTGGTAACTCTCTCCTTACCTCTGGGAATCAACCTCCTCCGAAGACATGTAATGAATCCAGCTCGCTGTCCACATTGCTACCAAGAGGAAACAGCGGAGCATCTGTTCTTTGAATGCATCTACGCATAACAAATTTGGCGAGCTTCCGGATTTCCTAACAGGTTGGTGTACCAGTCACAGGTGTCTCTTGAAGACAGAATACATGCCATTCTACATCAAACTCACATGATGATGCCCACTTACAGCAATTACCTTGGTGACCCTTTGGAGAATATGGAAAGTTAGAAACAAAATGATGTTTCAACAAAAAATCACTTACTTTGATTCAAAAGAATTGCTAGATGCGCAAAAATATATAGACATGACGGAAAACGATAATAGAAGAAGACAAGCCATCCGACAACAGCTGAATATGTGGGAACAACCACAAGAGGGATTTATTAAATGTAACTACGACGGGTCCTTTCGGAATGTGGATACACTTTCCCAAGGAGGATGGATATATCGAGATCATACGAGAACCTTTCAAGGAGCATGACAGATGTCAACAAGCAAGCCACATAATGCATTGGAAAGTAAATTGCAGGCCTTACTAGTCTCCATGATGAACTGTGGGAGCAAGGGGTACAAAGAAGTTATCTTTGAAGGAGACAATCTCAATGTGATAAATCTGGTCACTAAAAACCCGTCAATATTTATATTCTCAACTGTCTAAAGGACATTTGGAGGTAGTAAAATAAATTCCAAGTCATCAAGCATGTCTTGGATAAATCGCGAATCAAACACATGTGCGGGTATACTTGCCAAACAAGCAATGTCGGATCAAGTTTCTTTCAAATATTATTCTCATATTCCTGTTGTACTTCATTCAGTCATAAAAAATATTACTTTGATCATTAATGAAATCTATATTTCCGCAAAAAAAGATGAACAGTAATGTGACACGTGTCGCGTTCGGATTTGTCATAAAATTACATTTTGTTTTGGTCATATCTTTCTGATTATAGATTGGAATTGCGTCAATTTTATGTCCATGCGTAGCTGTTGAAATTATCTTTCATTTGTTATATTGTATGCATAATTTGAATATATATAGAGAGAGATATTAAGTTTCGGTTATATAATAAGTTATATATGTCTAAAATAAGAAATAAATAAATTAGATTGGTTTTGTTAAGTTGATGAAAAATCTAGATTTATTTTGATTAAAAATTTAATGTGATAAATTTAATTAGTTAAGTAATAATTTAATTTAAGTGATCTTTGTAAATAAACATGTTTTTATTTGTTAATTTATATTAGTCTTATACATTGATCTAGTGGGAGTTCTATTGTGTTTTGTATGAGATTTGTAAACTAAGAGAGATATGGACGAGATTAAGATGATTTGAGAAGAAAAGGTAACACTTTTGTTAAGAACCAGAAAGAAGACTATGAAGAACTCGAGAGAGAAATGGAGAAGAAGGGAAATGATTCTCCTTGATTTATTTCGAGAGATATGATTACAAATATATAGAGTAATTTACAAGAGAAAAGCAAAGGTAAAGAGGCAAGAGACGTGGCCGGTCAAGGAGAAGAGGCGCGCTTAGGGAAGAGCATATTGGAATCTTGGACCAGATGCTCCAGCCTTGGACAGCCTGGCTCCACGAACCTTATCCTCTCCAACGTTCGGATAAGGTGGTAAGTCTTCACGGTAACTCGCCAAGTTAACTTCCCCCGGGTTGGTTTCTTCCTTGATCAGTTTATCTTTGCTCCTTGGTAGAGAAGTGTACGGTCGACCTTGTTCGGGTTCGTACGGCCTATACGGACTTGTACGGATAGGTCGACCTTACTTCCTTCCTTCTTCTTGTTAACTCTTGAACAATATATAGATGCATCCTCCTCTTTATTAGACTCATTTCCACGCTCCCCCTCAAGCTTGATCAAGGGAACCGATCAAGCTTGGATATCCATGAAGATCCCCCTCATTAAAAACCTCATCAAAGAAAAACCCAATGGGACAAAACCTTGAAGAGGGAAAAAGAGTGGAGTCCTCATGGGGACTATGGAGCATAAAGATCAACGAGTCCTAGTTTGGAATGAATGGACTCGATTGTCTTTTACCTGGCTGCCTTAGTGAAGACATCAGCCAACTGATCTTCACTTCTGGTATAGCATGGAAGGATCACTCCTTGAATCACCAGCTGCCTGACTTTGTGGCAATCCACCTCTATGTGTTTGGTTCGTTCATGGAAGACCGTGTTGGAAGCTATTTGGATAACTGCTTGATTGTCACAATGCATGGTGATGGGGTTGATGACTTCAATTCCTAGATCCTTGAGTATCCCTTTGATCCATACCAGCTCACTAGACAGATTCCTCATTGCCTTATACTCAGCTTCAGCACTGGAGCATGACACCACCTTTTGCTTCTTGCTCTTCCAAGTCACTAGGTTGCCTCCTATGAAAGTGAAATATCCAGTGGTCGACTTCCTATCCACTCTATCGCCTGCCCAGTCTGCATCACAGTATCCAACCAGTTTCGTGCTCTTGTTGCATCCCATCCAGACTCCTTGGTCGGGTGAGCCACTCAGGTACCTTAGTATCCTGTATACCATACTCCAATGGTGCATCTTGGGGATTTGCATGTGCTGGCTCACTTGGTTCACTGCATAGCAAATGTCTGGTCGGGTGATTGTAAGGTAGATCAGTTTCCCCACCATCTTCCAATATAGCTTAGCATCTCCAAATGGCTTGTTCTCTTCAATATCCCCCTCAATTGTTAGCTTGTACCCTTCTTCCAAGGGTGTCTTGGCTGGTTTTCCATCTACAGTACCTGCATCCTTTAAGAGATCAAGTGTGTACTTCCTTTGAGAAAGAAATAGTCCATTCTTGGATCGACACATTTCTATTCCAATGAAGTACTTTAGGTTATCAAAGTCCTTGATATCAAACATGGATTTAAGGAAATCTTTGGTAGATTGAATACCAGTTGTGTCAAACCCTGTTATGATGATATCATCAACATACACAAAGAGGAAAATGATACCTGAGGTTGAGGTGAGAGTGGAGAGGGTGTGGTCGAGTTCTGATCTCACGAAGCCTCGGCCATTCAAAGTATTTCTCAGCTTGTTGTACCATGCTCTGGGAGATTGCTTGAGGCCATATATTTCCTTCTTCAGCCAGAAAACGTTTCCTGGTTTCACCAAGTGCTCAAGACCAGGTGGTGGATGCATGTAGACTTCATCTTCAAGTTCCCCTTGGAGAAACACATTCTTGCCATCCATTTGCCATAGTCCCCATTCCATATTGGTTGCAATAGAGAGCACAATGCGGATCGTATGGAGTTTTGCCACTGGTGCAAATGTATCAAAGTAGTCTTCACCATATGTTTGGGAGAATCCTCTAGCTACTAGTCTCTTGTGTCTCTCAATGGTGCCATCCGCATTGTACTTGATTGTGAAGAGCCATTTGCTTGTGACAGCTTTCTTTCCTCTTGGTAATTCAGCTTCAAACCAAGTTTCATTCTTGATCATAATATCCCTTTCACTGCCTATTGACTCTCTCCACACCTTGTGCTTCATTGCCTCTTCAAAACTGCTTGGGACCTCTTCTCCATACAGTACTCCTATCAATACTTGATGTTTACTTGGATAGCATGCCAATGAGCATGTGCCTCCAAGAGGGCTTGCCACTGATTCAGCATTGAAGTAGACCCTTGTATTCTTCCAATGGGACGGATGGTGCCTAGTTTTGGTGCTTCTTCTTAGTGGTTGAGCTTCTGGTTGTACCTCTGGTATAGGTTCTGGAGAAGCTTCTTCTGACTCTTCTCCACTACTATGGCCTGATTCCTCATGTTGATAGTCGGCTTAATCATGGTGAGTTGAGTCTTGTACAAAACTTTCCTGGTGCTGGTCAAGATCTTCTTCATTTCCCCCCCTTATGATCAACTCGGGTATCCTCAGTAGTATCTTCTTGAGGTGGTAGTGTTGGTTGTTGGCTAGGTTTCTGATCCTTGGACATGTTGATACCCAAGCTCTCTAGGATTATCCCTTAGGTTTGTAGCTCGGTCAGTAGGGTCTTGAGATAGATCTTTGAGCTCATCCCACTTGCTATCTTCATAGTACCCTCTCTCTTCTACAAACTTCACATCTCTAGACACAGAGACCTTCCTTGTCAACGGATCCTTTCTGAGTGGTTGAATATCCAATGAACATGGCTTTGGAACTCCTTGGCTCCAATTTGTTCCTCATTTCTCCTGGAATCAGAACATAGCAAAGACATCCAAACACTCGAAGATGATCTAGAGATGGCTTTATCTTGTTAAGGACCTCAAATGGAGAGACATCTTTCAGAATTCTTGTAGGGGTACGGTTAATCAGGTAGCAAGCTGAGATGATTGCATCACTCCAAAACCTCTTTGGTACATGTCTATGGAACATGATCGACCTTGCCACCTTCATAAGGTGACGGTTCTTCCTCTCAGCTACACCATTCTGTTGAGAAGTGTATGGTCAACTAGTCTTATGAATGATCCCTTGCTTGGCTAGATGATCTTTGAAAGCATTGCTTGTGTACTCCCTTCCATTATTTGATATAAAATTTTTGAGCTTGGCATTATAGTTGTTAGCAATATATTATTGAAAATTTTTAAATGCCTCTCAGACTCTATCCTTATACTTAATCAGAGTGATCCAAGTATATTTTGATTTTTCATCAATGAAGGTGACATAATACTTTTGATTCTCTCTAGATAAGCAAGGGGCAGTCCACACATCATAATGCACAAGATCAAAGCAGTTTTCATAAATGGTTTTAGACCTTGGAAAGACTGATTTGCAATGTTTACCCAAGATACAAGCTTCACAGTCATTGTTTTTAAATGAAACACTAGGAAATATCAAGTTCAAAGCTCTACCATGTGGATGACCTATTCTAGCATGCCACAATGCATCATTATTCAAAACAGGAATGAAACTGAATGCGCAATTTAAACTAGATAGAGGCTTGACATCTTCAAGCAAGTAAAGATATTCTCTTGTGGTTCCTTTTCCAATTAGCTTATTGCTCTTAATATCCTGAAAAATCACATCATTAGGACTAAAAGTAACCTTGCAATTTAGATCACTGGTGGCCTGTTTTACAAATGCAGATTAGATGTGAATTCAGACATATGGAAAGCTTTAGAATCCTTTTCAAATAAGCGCAAGTTTCCAATTCTTTTAATATGTATCATATCTCCATTTGCTATCATAACATGACTTAAAGCTGGTTCTATGTCTTTAATCAATCTAGTGTCACTTATCATATGATGAGGTGCACCAGAATCAATGACTAAGGGTTTAGGTAATGAAGATGCAACAAGAGATACACTAACAATGTTTTGAATACTAGATGCAGGAAGTGAGGTTCCAACAATTTTAGACACCCTAGGCATTTCTAAATGACTACCTACTGCCATACCAGAGTACTCTTTGAAGGCTTTGATGAGAAGGTCTAGTTCGGATCTCCTCACTAGACTATCATCATTGCTCTACAAGGTGCCATGGGTGGTGAGAGCTTTGGCTCTTTCAGTCTGGCTGGTTGAGGTACTTGCTGGTTGATCCTGTTCCACCATGCCACTTGTGAACTGAGCTCTTGCATCTCGGTTTCTAGCAGCAAACTTAGGCGGCTTGAGATGTGGGTGGAGGATCCATCACTGCTCCTTCCTATGGCCTCTGCGCTTGCAATGCTCAAATCCACCAGTCCTTCTGTATTCAGTCTTGTATGACACTCGGTTTTCCTGAGGGTGAGCTTGAGTAGCCTCAACAGATTTGTTTGCTAGAGAAAGGTCTCCTTTTCCTCCAAATAGATCAAGAGATCCTTTCTCCTTTTGGATCTGAGAACACACCTCTTCAAGGGATGGAAGCTTCTCGGATCTGAGGATGTGTTTGTTGAGGTCATTGTATGCTGGGTTGAGAGTGAGCAAGAGACCAAACACCTTGTCTTGTTCACGCCTTTCTTCAAGCACATCTGGATCCATAGAGTTTGGCCTCAACATCTCAAGTTCAGACCACAAAGTCCTAAACTTTCCCAAGTGCTGAGTAAACTCCATCCCTTCTTGGCTTAGGTTGTTGATGGCTTGTTAAAGAACTCGAGAGAGAAATGGAGAAGAAGAGAAATGATTCTCCTTGATTTATTTCGAGAGGGATGATTACAAATATATAGAGTGATTTACAAGAGAAAAGTAAAGGTAAAGAGGCAAGAGACGTGGCCGGTCAAGAAGAAGGGGCGCGCTTATTTGAACTTGTGGCTAAGGAGGGAAGAACATCTTGGAATCTTGGACCAGATGCTCCAGCCTTGGACAGCCTGGCTCTGCGAACCTTATCCTCTCCAATGTTCGGATAAGGTGGTAAGTCTTCACCGTAACTCGCTAAGTTAACTTCCCCTGGGTTGGTTTCTTCCTTGATCAGTTTATCTTTGCTCCTTGGTCGAGAAGTGTATTGTCGACCTTGCACGGCTTTGTACGGCCTGTACGGACTTGTATGGCCTTGTACGGACTGGTCGACCTCACTTCCTTCCTTCTTCTTGTTAACTCTTGAACAATAATAGATGCATCCTCCTCTTTATTAGACTCATTTCCACATTTAGAATTTAATATAGTGGAAGTTCTATTGTGTTTATAATATAAAATTTTACATGAAATAAAATATTTTATAGTAATAAGATTTTAAATATGGGTGATGATTGAGAACATAGTGAACTCTTGATCTTGTATTTAAATCAAATTACTATGATTTAACTCATTGCAAGATTATTTAAACTCTTGATCATGTCTATGTTTTATATGCTTCTCTAATTTGTATCATTTGTTGATTTATTGCTATTTTAAATGTTTTTTTAACTTGCTATACTATTGTTTTTGTTTGTTTGAAGATCTGAGTTGGTGAGAGTAGAAGTATTAATTATTATTTTTAGGTGACTCTGAGGTTACTGGCGATTCAGCCATAATTAGATGTTTTTATTCCTATTATCTTCATACCATGTTTTTTTTCTTTAATCTTATATCTCTTTATTTTTCATATATTTTTGCTGATACACCATATAGAGTTGATTCATAAGTTCAATGCTTTTGTTTTTTCTTTCTATACATGTTGTTATGCTTGTGATTCTTTATGCTAGTCATATAACTCGTTATAATCTTTGAGTTATGATAGTTTTACTAGAAATACTATCACATGCAGAAAATGCTGGGTGTTTTCGTATAAAATCGGTAACCATATAACAATAAAATTGGGTATCGTATAGTTTGTATGTGCTCGCGTTTTCTGGTTAGATTATGTTGGTGTTGGAATTTTTGAAAAGTCATGTCTTCTATGACTTGTATGAATGATATCTTAGTATTAGTTTATGCAAGCTTATGTGTGTGTGTGTTAGATAGGTGATTGTCTTGATGCCACTCATTTTCTTATCATTAGTCTTTGATATTTGCTTCTTCGACTCCTTAAAACATTGTCAGTATTTTATCTTTCTATGGTTGTCGTTTTGTTATCCTTTGCTTTTATGTTCTTGGTCTATTGGGACTTTTGATGAAATATTTTTAAACATCTCTTTGTTTTCTTTTTGAATTTTATTTAAGTTCGTATTTGTTATATTTTTTACTAATATCGTTTAGAGATCTGATATATTTAACCAAGTTTTATGAAGAAGTTTGGATTATAAAAAAAATAACAAATCAAATGGAACCAAACTTTTCCCAAATCGATTTGTGTCACTGCAAATGATTTCGCTTTTGGGAAATCGCAATTCTTAATTTGAAATTATGTTAATCCGCGCCTTGCGTGGAATGAAACTTTGTAAGAGAGATAAAGATTTTGAAGCTATATATTAAAACTTAAATTTTATTATAACAATTATATATCATATTATGTAATTAAAGATATAACATTTGACATAGAGACTTGATGGAAAAAAAACGTTTGACATATATAAAGACCAATGTATTAAAACATTTTGGGATGTTTGATTTGCTTGGATGAATGAGGGACGATGAAATAGAGAACAATGATGGGTGATGAAATAGAGAACAATAAAGACCTTATCTAATGCCAATATTGAGTTGTTGTCCGAACCTAAGAGATTGCACAACATGTATTTCATCGGCATTGACTGTTTATTCTCTTCGTAACATGAAGTGCATTTTAGGTATAAATAGTGATGTTACCAAATTAGAAACAATTGATGTCTAAATTTTATTTAGTTACCATATGGCGGGAATTTGATAATCTTAATTTGATTTTCTTTATTAAAACAGGTCTGCTATCGCGTTACAAAATGAATGAAGGCAGTGTTTCCGGGCCCGACATGGTTAATTGAAGGCTACACGGATTCATAAAGATTGTTTTATCTGAGTGCTCAGCCCAAACAACACAAAGTTTACTAATCATGCCAAAGTCTATAAGGTTACTATACTTTTAAGATATTTTGAGTTTAAAGTAAGAATAGAAGACACATCTAGGTGGACTGATATGCACATCATGAATCATGAAGGGAATTGATAGACATATAATTAACGAAGCCTCTAATATAAGGTAAAGTTTATTCTATGGGTTCTTGTGTTTTGGATTAGATCCTACAGAAACATAAGCTAGAGAACAAACTAAATGGTGTTTCGTAAGATTTCAAACAAAAGAAAAACATCAAGGCACGAAAACAATAATAGAGGCTTTCTATTATTATAACTAAATTTAAGCCAAAACCAACACGAAAAATAAAACAAAACAATAAAAACTTTGGGAAACTAATGAACCAAATTCTTCTTTATTGTAGTATGAATCTTGTCACCCTATAATATGAAATCAAACAAACAATTACATTAATATTTTCTCTGCAACATAGAACATGTAATCATAGTTACATTTTACAGCATATAACTCTAGGTTTGGGTTGATGAGAACCATCTCAATGGTAAAACCACCAGCCGCAGAGTATTGCTTCCATAATCGAATGATTTGGCCTTGATCTTCTAAATAGACTTGAAGGGTTTCAACTCTGAAATGGGGCTAAAAGAGGCCATTGAACAAGTTTTAGAGAAATCTATGTGGACTACTCGCGATTGCTTATTTATGTGATGACTTTTTAGCAAACCAAAACAACTTTCTTATATAGGGAGGTTTTCGTATCTTTGTTTACAAATTATAATGATCTTATGATTTATACATTTTCCCATAAACAATACTCTATGAAATTAAGTCTGAAACCTAAATAAAATTTCTTATATTCGTAAGATTTATTATAAGGAAGTCATGATATCGTGGATATTGTAACAACCCGCCCCGTGGGACCTAGGCTGGCTCTGTAGAGCATTGTCCCTCATCCTTCACATGTGAGCCATCATTGATTCCCCAAGTAGGTTATTGGTTTGATTGACATTCTTTAAACCCAAGACATCACCCTTTAACAACCCTCCCCCAAGATAAGTTGTCACTAGTTGCAAATCAATTGGTAACAACTATTCATGTGGGAAGGTTGTTAAAGAGTGAGGTCTTAGGTTCGAGGAACGTCAAGCGCACCAATAACCTACCTGGAGAGTCAGTGAAGGCTCACAGATGAGAGGTTAGGGTTGGTGCTCTAGATTGGCTCCCATGGGGGTGGATTGTTACAGATATATTCCCTAGTTAATATATTGCTAACAATGCGCGACAATCTATTATTAAATTGACAACCAAACTATGGTTAAACTAATGTGACAGTGATACTGTATATATTCATATAGAAACACATTTATTGGAAGC
Source organism: Moricandia arvensis (assembly GCA_905132765.1). Classification (NCBI taxonomy): domain Eukaryota; kingdom Viridiplantae; phylum Streptophyta; class Magnoliopsida; order Brassicales; family Brassicaceae; genus Moricandia; species Moricandia arvensis. The sequence continues at coordinate 22,354 of CAJHQP010000291.1, read as the reverse complement.
TTTTAATTTGGCTCTTGGCCAAGTAAAACCAGTATCATTAGCAAGTCACCTAAATTATGTTTCATACAATACAAATAATGTTGCATACCATTTTGATATCATTAGAAAAAATATATTTCACAATCAATTCAAAATTATATATATATATATATATAAACCATTTAGAATCTATGTACGTAACTTACCTTTAACTTACCTTTAACTTACCTTTGGGTGAGTGTGATAAAAACGAATTATTAGACCCCATATACAAAATCCAAAACACACATTAAATATATTTAACGATTAGTGTTAGGATAGATTATTAGTAAGAATAAAAAACATGATCTTGATAAACAAAAAGTATAATCTAAATTCATAATAGACAATGGCTATATGGGGAAAAATTTGATAAACATAGGTTTCTCTATTGAAATATTAATGGTTACGTACAAAGAATTATGTAATTTACAAACATATCACTATACTACAATCTGACATAATCTGAAAGTATTAATTCTTAATCTCTTGTGGGTTCCATGCCACAATGACTCCAACATCAACAAAGAAACAAAATTTGGTTTGTCTGTACGAACAGTAATGGTTGTTGAGATAAACTGCATCGTCGAGTGAAAAAATAGTGGTCAAATTATAAAGCCATAAGAGAGACCCTAATAGTCAACACAGTCTAAAACCATATAGTAGACAAAAATATATTATGAAAGTCGTTTGAATATATCGAAATAAAAAAATATAATAATTAATTGTTCTATACATTACGATAAGGTATGTATTACATAGAGTTTGTATTCTCATGCTTTGATCGAATTTGGTTTCTCTAAAGATAATAAAACATAAGATGGACCCTATAAAGATGATCACTCCCATGTTGTATCTTACAAGTGGAGAATTTCAACATCATTTTTTGGATGGTTTCCTCTAAAGTATTCGGCTTCCATGCTTTCAGTGTCGTTTGTAACATCCCCTAATTTAATAAGGCGATTTTTGCAAACTTGAAAACATTTATTATAAATAAGCAGTGCCTTACTAAGAAGCTCTCTGAAAGCGGCATGTCAGCGTACTCATTTTTAAAGCAATGTAAGAGTGACACATGGCAAATATAATGTGAACACATTAATTCGAGTGTTTCTCTTTTAATATATAGGGTATGCTTAAATATTGTTAAGAATTGATGTAGTTAAAGATACAATTGAATTATCCATATACAGTGGGCTTCAAGCCGCACTAAGCACAAGTGTAACACTTAATTTGATCATAAATAGGATTCATTATGGTAAATAACCTTTTTTGATGTTAAGAAGAGATTATTCGGTTGTTTCATTCAGTGAGATTCTTGACTTTATCACAAAATAAACTCACTGGTGCTCTGTCATCATGTACATTTCAGAAAGGTAATTAATATTAGTTGTTTCAGAGATTTTGATTATAGCTCTGAGACTATCAAAAGAGTGTTAATACTTTGATAATTTTAAACTATACAAACACTATTAACTATGTGACAGAAATAGTAAGAGTGTTAATCACCACTTAGGAGGAGAAGCTGATTCATATTAACCACCACGAGTAGTCTTTGGCATATAACCCGAAAATCGAATCGGAACCGAACCGAAAAACTGAGACCGAAACCGGATCAAAAATTACAAACACCTAAACAGTTCCTATTTTTCTAAATTCAAAAAAAATCAAAACCGAACCGAAAACTGAACGAGTACCCTAATATTTTAAATATAGTAAAATATTAATTAATTTTAATATATATAATGTAATTTATAAATTAAAATATCCAAAAAAAATAATTACCTGAATAATTTTCCGAGTTTTCTGGGCTTAACTCGAGTTTCGGTGTTTATTTTGGTTTTCGGGCTTTAAATCCGATATATAATTCGGTTCCACTTCGGGTTTTATAACAAAAAAATGAACCTGACCCGAACCCAACATTACGAACTTACCTGATCCAAAATATTCTCGGTTCCAAAACGGGTCCTAAAACGACCCAAGCCGAATAACTTGAAAAATGAATAAACCCAAACCAAAAACCCGAATGCCCATCACTAACCACGAGCACAGCTCTCCATGATAGCTGTGGGATTTGGTTAATTCCGGTGTAATTCGGATTGGTTCGAATTTTTTGTCCACTCCTAAATTTTATAACTTTGTAGAAGGTCCATTTTGGATTCAATTCATTCGGTAAAATCGATAAAACTTCAGGTTCAATATCTTTTTACACACCGGATCAAAATAAAAATAAAATTAAATATTCTAATTATTTTTATAGATTTAGAATATTCATCTCAGATCTTGAAATGTTTATTTTATGTACATTGAATGGAACTACCAAGCTTAAACAAACAGTCCTTGACCAAAGAATGAAACTACTTGCGGGAAGGGAGTGGTGAAGGCGAACTCTGCAACGCCTTCAAAACTTTCTCAACTTAGCCATCATTTTGTTCTGCATTGACTTCTCTAGGGAAATTATGTATCAAAGACAGGGAGAGACACAAAAACCAACCTTGATTGCAATACATGCTTAGGAGGAAAAGCTGATTCACATTAATCACCACGAGTACAGCTCTCCATGATCTAATTTGGTTCCACTTCGGGTTTTATAACAAAAACAGGAACCTAACCCGAACCCAACATTACGAACTAACTTGATCCAAAATATTCTCGGTTCCTAAACGGGTCCTAAACAACCCAAGCCGAATAACTTGAAAACTGAATAAACCCAAATCAAAAATCCGAATGCCCATCATTAACCACGAGCACATCTCTCCATGATAGCTGTGGGATTTGGTTAATTCCGGTGTAATTCGGTTTGGTTCGAATTTTTTGTCCACTCCTAAATTTTATAACTTTGTAGAAGGTCCATTTTGGATTCATTTCATCAATAAAATCGATAAAACTTCAGGTTCAATATTTTTTACACACCAGATCAAAATAAACATAAAATTAACTATTCTAATTATTTTTATAGATTTTGAATATTCATCTCAGATCTTCAAATGTTTATTTTATGTACATTGTATAGAACTACTAAACTTAAACCAAACAGTCCTTGACTAAAGAATGAAACTACTTGCAGGAATGGAGTGGTGAAGACGAACTCAGCAACGCCTTCAAAACTTTCTCAACTTCGCCATCATTTTGTTCTGCATTGACTTGTCCAGGGAAATTTTGCATCAAAAATAGGGAGAAACACAAAAACCAACATTGATTGCAATACATGCTCAGGAGGAAAAGTTGATTCACATTAATCACCACGAGTACAACTCTCCATGATCTGCAACACCACTTTGCCTCCTAGGGAGCTGACACAAATAAGAGGAACAAAATATAAAAATATTGACAGCTGTGGGATTTGAACCCACGCCCTTTCGGACCAGAGCCTAAATCTGGCGCCTTAGACCACTCGGCCAAACTGTCAGATGTTACGATTAGGAAGACACATTATAAGTACCTGAAAGATTGTTATCGGCTGTTCCTCGGTGAATATCTTTATCTTTGCTATTAATAATTTTTTTTTTTAAAGTAATGGTATGTAGTCCTGAAAACTGAATTTGCCCCTTTTAAGTAGATATCGATGTTTTGTTCACGTTCGTATGTGTTTCATGATATTAATATGCTATTTTATAAACATAAGATGGTCTATGTTTTATTTCAATTTGTTAATTATAAGCTATATACCCCAAACACAAACGAAAGAAAATTGGTATTTGTGTAACTTTGTTTATGTTTTGCAATAAATATCATAGAAAATGGTTCTTCTTTTAAAGTATGAAATTATTTGTTTAACTTCTTCCACATATTAAAGCAAATGCAGATATAAGTATATTGCCATTTAAATAACCAAGTTAATGGTTATCTTTCTGTCAAAAGAGTAACCAAGTTAATCGTAAGATCACTTGTATCAACGACAACTGCATCATGTACATGTTTTGAGTAAAGAAAACATTTAAGAATGTAAGATGATCATCAAGATCAATAATTCAGAAACAAAACTGTACACCTTTTCAAGATAGTTTAGTTATAAATGAACTATATTAATTCTCACAAATTTTTTTTGTTTCATGAAGTAATAAGCTCATATTAATTGATGAGCCTACCTTCGTACTGATCTATCATATACTACCTCCGTTTCAAATTACTTATCGTTGTAGAGTAAAATTTTTGTTCCAAAATAAGTGTCGTTTTATAATTTCAATGTAAAATTTAATGATTTTATATATCATTCTATTTTTCTATTGGTTAAAATGTGGTTAGATGTATAGGTAATAGTATTTTTATTTTGAGAATATGTAAAATTAAATGTTTTCTTAATCTGTGTGTAAAAACCTAAAACGACAACTAAACTGAAACGGAGGGAGTATTACCCAACAAGTACTGCGCGATTAAAATACAGAAGTTTTAGTAATACCTTAATAAAAGAAAATACCCAAGTCTATGACATAATCAAGTAATCTATAAATCCTCCAAAGTCCAACCCAACCAAGCTGCAAATTGCTAGTGTTGCTGAAATAATTAAATGAAACAGATATGAGCTATTTTGGTTTATTATAGTTGACGTTGCATATCCATTTGTTAAAGTATATGTCATAGCCATTATACTTTCAAAAGTCCAAAACAAATTATTGAATGAAGAAATGAATGATCAAGTTGACGAGAATAAAAGATGATCTAAGACCAGCGATGGCTTTGATTGAAAACGGATTATGCGGTATATATTTATTTAAACCTCCGTATAAAGAGGAATAAAAAGTCCAAGGGTAGTGTTTGGAGAGTGGTAAAAGGGATCCCCAAAGCACAACAAGACATGGATCCTGTGCAGAGTCAATGAAAGCAATGAATAGGTTTTGATGTTTCATTTAGTGCAAGCATATTAAAAACTACTTATGTAACACTTCAACATTATGTGACTACAATCCACCAATCTTGAAATGAACAAAAAAGTGGAGTAACGGCTTGTATTTTGTATTTGTTTTTTTTTTGGGATCAAATATGTGTTTCTTCAACCACATGAGATCAAATAAGATATTTAAACAAAACACAATGTTTCCTTGCAAGTGGATAGACAAATATAATTCAATTATTTTATACACAAGCGTAGCTTGGTTTCACTCCTGGAATCAAACTCGATATTTTTGGTAAAAAGTTTGATCAATAACTATTTAATAGAATGGCATGAAACATGACCAAAGAAAATGAATAAGAATATGATAAGAAGAGAACAAGTAAACAAGTATTATCGTTTTAAAGCTATCATCAATTTTCATTAAATAGCTTCACATGGAAATAACTGATGCTGGGGTATTATATTTTATGGAGGGTTAATTAACCAGCGCAGCAGACCATTTATTACTTAAATGCATTAATGCATTGTTTACGGTTTTGTTTCATATATATGTCTCTACTGTACTTAACTAATTTCCCACTTTTTTCTAGTGTCATGTTCTCTAGCCCACAACATAGGTTACTTTATTCAATAAAAATAATCAAATCATCATAATTAGCTCCTCGGCATCCTTATATATACACACAACATTTATTTTAGGAAGCCATCAGTACCATTAAAAATATATAGTCCAAAGTTTCGACGATGATAAACATGAACGGTAAAAGAGTTAGAGTCGAGTCACCGGCAAGGACGGTGGAGGCGGTGGTTGCTAATCAGATGCTTAGAGGAAGATCGTCACCGAGCCACTCGTCATCATCATCGCTTAGCTCGTGTTTGTCAACGACGGAAGAAATGAAGGAGGAGGTTGCATCGTCATGGAATGAGGAACCACAAGTGCTGGTGTTGGCGGGATGTCGAAGATGTATTATGTATGTTTTGGTCTTACAAGAAAGGCTACGTTGCCCTAAGTGTAAATGCAACGATTTGATCAAGTTTTAGAGAATTCGTTATTATGATTTCAAATTGGACATTTTAGTGTTGGGATTTCTATCTGCATGGTGAACTTTTCGGTATTGTAAAGTCCTATATATAAAAATCAAATTAAGCATTGTAAAGTCATATATATATATATATATTAAGTATGCAGATCCATTGCAATCCGACACTGACCTCCAAACCATAATTCGGTTTGGTTAACCGGTAATTATGGGAAGTTATTTTCATAAATCCTTATGAAGATATGACCAAACCGGTAATTATGGGAAGCTATTTTCATAAATCCTTAAATGAAGATACGTGACTTTTCATTTAAAAGATGTGTTCTCTTAGTGTATATATGTTTTTTTTTTCTTAAACATATGTGACTCTTCACATAGTGTCACTTGGCTCGATTAAGTTATTTATTCATAACATGAATAAATTTAGAGAGAGTAGAAATATTTTAGAGAAAAAAAACTTTGAGAAATCAACTAGTAGGGCACTTGAACGATGATAAATGGTTGATTTTCATCTGTGATTTCATCTCCGGCTCTTGCATTCAATTATATATTGTATCAATTAATGTTCATAATTAAATCAGACTAATGTATGTTTTCGATTTAACACAATTCCGCCCGCATATAGAATCTCTAACACAAACATGCGATCTAATATGCTCTTCTTTCTAACCGTTTTTTCACCGGTTAGCTTAACCACTTTTTATTGATTAAAAATGGAGATCAAAAATATTAACATGGTGTTATTTTCTTTCTTATTCTTTTTAATTTTTTTTTTGGTATACTTTTCCTTGAATGATGCTTTTAATACTTTATTGATCCCATACTATTTTTTTCAGAGAGTTGAACCGACTTTCCTATGATTATGCACAGATAAATTATTTGAAAAACACAGAATGCAGGGTCGAACTACAGTGTTCATGCAAGGATCTTTAGGTAAGGCTTTATTTCTATTAGTTACGAAAATATAGTCCCTATACTTATTTGAATTAGAATGAGGTTGTTGTGAATAATTTGAAGATGTATACTTTGTCTGCATCTTGGACCATCCTTGGTAATTTGAATCTAATTCGGATAACTTGCAATGGATATATATATATATATATATATATATATATATATATATATATATATAGAAGAAAGCTCTTGACGGGTAATTTTTGCAAACGCAAAAGGTGGATGCTCTTAGAAAGTTGTAACATGAAACTAAATTGGAAACCAGAAACAACAAAAAGGTTGAAATAACCAGATGAGCGAATCCAACTCCACCGAAATTATGTTGCTGTTATGTGCTGAGTGGTGACTTTTTTTTCTTTTTTTTTGTAACATGCTGAGTGGTGACTATTGTGAGTAATAACAGTTTCCAATAATAGAAAAGAAGATGAGAATGCGTAGCAGCAAATAATAAAATAGTGACAACATTGAAAAACCGATTGGCAACATCATGGCCTTGCTTCAGTACAAGCCGATCAAACATAGACTTGGAGCCTTGAAAAACTATATTACTATTAAGACCAATTCTGAACAAAATAATTAATTAGCTATGTTGGTAATTTACTTATTAATAGTAGATAACATGCACAGTTTGAATCCTTCCCATAACATCAAATTCTCATAGCTTTAAGGGGCCAAATAAATTATTGAGCTTCAAGACCTAAATTTTTCAGGCACAACCCTGGACAACATTACAGAAGCGATTGAATTAGAATCACATAGACCAATAAAATTGACGTTTGGGTCAAAATCTTTGAGAATTCAGCAACTTCTAAGACAATGATTGACTACAAAGTAAGCAACTAAAATATTTAAAAGGTTACAATACGAAAAGGACAAATCTCTCAAATAATTTTTTTTTAAAGTGTTTATCACAAAAAATAAATTTTAAGAAAAATGATGAAAATAGACTTTTTATTTTAAAAAAAATTAATATTTTTTAAATTTTTTAGAATTTTAAAACTTCACCTCCAAAACTCCACCTCATAACTCTAAACTCTAAGTCTAAATTAGTTAACCCAATGAGTATAAATGTATATTTACACTTTTTAATAAAGTCTATTTTTGTTATTTTCTCCTTAAATGTTATTTTGGGGATAAAAATTGTTTTAGATCTATCTAAGTGTATTTCTCATATGGGAAAAATGACAATATAATATAAGCTATGTGTACCGTCTTATAATATATATATGGGTGTTAAAATTAGCGTAAACTCATGAGCTGTTTTTTTTTATCAGCATAAGTTATAATTTCTAAGTTCATTTATTAAATGAGTATAGTGATTGAATTTGATTTTATCTCGCCAGTTATACGAGTAAATTATAATGAGCATTAATTAGTTTATGAAATTGATATTTTTAGAGTTGAATATATATATATATATATATATATATATATATTAAAAATATTTTGTTATATCTTTTAGAGTTGAATATATCTGTTTTGTAGGAACATACACATTATCACATTTAATTTGTAGATCTTCTTATATAAACCCATATTAGATCATCATTTCGTCTACAACATCATTGATTCTACATAAATGTTTACATTTCATAATTTGAAATTATTTTTAATATTTAGTTTCTAGATTATGTTCTAAAACTTATTTTAATACGCTAAAAATTTATGATATATTAATATATTTATTTTTGATAGATCGCAAACTAATTCATTAAATTGTGATTAAAATAATTTAAATTTGAGTTTACATATTGAAATTTATATAAGAAATAAGTCAAGCTCATATACCTCATGAAAGATTTTAGTTTTATTAAGTAAGTTGAGCTGAATGAATAAGGGACCGTTCGTTTCCCCATCCAGATGAACCATTTGGATGGAGATGATAGTTTTGTTCGTTTAGACATAAAAAGTACAAATCATCTAGATGGCTCATCTGAATGACTTTTGAAATTTTAGGCTTAATTTTAAAGTTCATCTGAATGGACCAATTTGGATTATCTGGATGGAGATGGTTTTGTCAAAATAGTATAATGTCTATTATAACCTTTATATAATTCACAATTACAAACCTAAACCTAATATCATTTTGTAACTCATGAAAATAATAAGAAAACTGTGTTTTTCACCAAAATCGAAAACGTGTTTTCCCGTCAAATAAAAGAAAACATATTTTCCGCCAAAACCAAAAAATACGATTTTCCCGCCAAAACCGAAAATCGCGATTTTCTCGCCAAGACCGAAAAATGCGATTTTCCCGCCAAAACCGAAAACGCGTTTTTATCACCACAACCGAAAACCACGTTTTTCCCGCAAAAACCAAAAACCACGTTTTTTCCGCCAAAATCGAAAACGTGTTTTATCGCCACAACCGAAAACCACGTTTTTCCCGCAAAAACCAAAAACCACGTTTTTCCCGCCAAAATCGAAAACGCGTTTTTATCGCCACAACCAAAAACCACGTTTTTCCCGCAAAAACCAAAAATCGCGTTTTTCCGCCAAAACCAAAAACGCAATTTTCCCACCAAAACCGAAAAACGCATTTTCCCGTCTAAAATCCAAAAACGCGATTTTCCCGTCAAAACCGAAAATCACGTTTTTCCCGCCAAAACCGAAAAACGTGATTTTTCCGCCAAAACAAAAAAACGTATTTTTCCCGCCAAAACCGATAATCATGACTTTTCCGCTAAACCCGAAAAACGCGTTTTCCCGCCAAAAGCGAAAACCACAAAAACGAAAAAACGTCAAAATGTCAAAACGCTAATTTTAAAATAATTGCAATGTATATATTTTAGACTAAATAATAATAATTAATACAATTAAAATTAATATCAAACATATGATTAAATTAAAATAAGGGTATATTTGTAATTTGTTCATTACACACATCAGGATGGAGATAGAAAAAAAGAAACGAACATGAAGTTCATCCAGATGGTTCATGTGGATGAAGAAAAGAACATCCCCCTAAAATCTGGATGAATCATCTGGATGGAACAACTTGATGGAGTAGCTAGATGGAGATGACGGATGGAGAAACGAACAGCCCCTAAGCTCATTTTGACACCAAAGAAAACAAACAGAAAACACATGTATTTCGAATTAGCAGCCAATCACTAGCGAGTAGTGGGTGAGCTTATCATTTTTTGTTTCATTTTCAGTAATGTTGAACCTCAGAGAAAATGAGAACATTGGATCCTCGAATAGTGGGACACTGACAAGAAAATTAGGTCAAAAGAATGATTCGAAAATTTTATGGATGTTTATGTAATTGTTATAGTTTAAGGAATTATACATTAGAAAATAATTTCCCGGGTAGTAAAGTTGCAAATGCAACACTTTTCCGTCTTCCTAATAATTACCTAATTTACCCGCTTTCTCTGATTTCACCAGATTCTTCTCTCGATTTCCCTTTTGGCTCATCTCTCGTCTCCCTCTCTGTGCACGATCAGATCTCTAAATCAAAATCGGATCGAATCCGCGACTTTGATCAAACATGACTCTCGGCTCCGGAGAATCGAGTGTTGTTGGTAAACAATTTCGATTTCTTCGTCTCTGTTCTCGTTTTGATTCCTCTTTTCTAGGGTTTTGGAATCCGTATTGGGTTTTATCCTTTCTAGGGTGTTTGAAATTCGTATTGCGCTTTTCTTCTTTTCGATCGATTGGTGTCGAAGATGTTCTCATAGGTTTCGTCGCTCTGTTAAGGAAACTGATCTCTGATTCTTTGCCTTGCTTCATACGTGGATTCTTGAGATGATTTTGTTAAAATCGATTCCTTTCGTTTCATAACTAGTAGAGGTTTCAAGATTGTGATTGTGTCTAGGGTTATGATTTATGTGTATGATTACATTTGATTTTTCTTTGAAATATTGAGCTTGTGTGTGTAATGATTGATTTTGAGGTTTGATGTTCTATGCTTTCATTATAAAGTTGCTTGTTTGGTGCATTAATGAATGTTTAATTCACTTGTGTAACTTGTGCTTTACAGTTCCGAGGAACTTCCGGTTGCTGGAGGAGCTTGAACGTGGGGAGAAAGGTATTGGAGATGGAACTGTGAGCTACTGGAATGGATGATGGTGATGACATTTTACATGCGCTCTTGGACTGGCACTATCATCGGTCCTCACAACGTAGTTATATCTTTCTCCTTTTATGTTTGTGATCGTTTTAAGAAGCATTGATCAATGTTCTTAGCATCATCATAACTACTGAAGATTTTCTCCTTCCTCCAAGTTTTTTAAGCAGTTTAGGCCATTGATTCTCTTGCTTGTACTAACTATCAATATCTATATTCTTAGACTGTTCATGAAGGTAGGATTTATCAGTTGAAGCTCTTTTGTGACAAAGATTACCCTGAGAAACCTCCCACTGTCCGGTTCCATTCACGTGTCAACATGACTTGTGTCAACCATGAACAGGAGTGGTACGTCGTAAAAACCACCCACCCTCTGACTCGTTCCTTTTGGTAACTTATGTCTGAATATGCATCTGTAATGTATAGGTGGATCCCTAAGAAATTTGGGCTTCTTGCAACTGGCCAAAGGGAGTACACAATGGAGGATATACTGACACAGCTGAAGAAGGAAATGACTGCGTCGCATAACCGTAAGCTTGTTCAACCTCCAGAAGGCACTTGCTTCTAGTATCTTCTTCTGGTTTGCTGAAAAATCTTTGCCCCTTCTAATACTGAAGTATGTATCTGGGGTAATCCATTGTCGTTCTTAAGCTCTTTTTTTACCAGAAAATTATGATAAATATGGTCTATGTGGATGGTTGGATGATGTTGTGCGAATTGATCATCTGAAGTTCTTACTTGTGTGGCAAAATGCAAATTATCAAAAACAGCGTCTTCCCCAATCCATGTGTTCAGTGTGGTCAATCTTTTGATTTTAATTATTGCATACAGAGAAGACCTAGAGAAAGGTCCAAAATTTCTTTGAAAAATTGTTATTATGTACTTGTTGATGCTTTGTATCGTCCTTCTTGATTTGCACTCTCTGCCAAACAGTTAATCATTCGATCATAAGGTCCGATCCGGAATAATCAAGTTTTATATCCGAATCTGCAGATCCAAGCCTCCGATATTCTGAGTAGTGGATATCCATGAGAGAAAATCATATACCTGCGAGTATTTGGATGGTTTTGAATTTTATTGGTAATGTTTAAATATAAAATCTTAAACTTTTGACACAAAATATGACAAATGAACGAGAAACAACATTTGAATTATCTTTAATACATTACAACAATCAAAAATGATTAAGTTAGGCAAATTAAGTTTGATCAATATTTAAGTCGAGTGCTTTTGTCTAGATCCAAGCTTTATCATTTACTTTCAAAAGTCTTCCGTCATAATCTGAATTATGAGATATCATATTAGATATAAATATATACCGACACCACAAAGATAAAGCACAAAATGACTACTTGTGATCTAAGTCTATTGTCAAAGTGCATTTTCCTCTCACTGTAACTTAGTTTGCAATAAAAAATCTAGACCCATTTAACTGAAGTTTCAGTTGTACCTAGCCGCATGTTTGCACACACTCGATTCAAGTAAGAGGAAACAAATCATTAACTAAATACAATAAAGCTTTCAAAATATGACTATACCAAGAAATTAAATAGCAACATAAATACTTGATTCAATATGTTCAAGCTCATCTAGCAATTTCTTCTGCATTAAGTCATCATCCATCATCATGTACAATCCTGAGTACGAATGAGAACTCATCAAAACGGAATCTATGTAGTTAACGGAACTTCGAAGCTGATCTAGTATTCGAATCCCGCATATTTGTAATAATTACAGATATTGATGCAACAGTTGACATGGGTAATCAAGCAAATCTCTCACGCATCATTCATACAACTTTATATTCTAGTAACCAATGTGAATATATCAAAGGCATTGGATCTATCTTCACGAACATCATCCAGAGTAATATTTGTCTAGCTCTCTCTTTTTTCAGGCCTGGGTCACTCTACTTCGCTCTCTTCAACATCATCAAACATGACGTCACCAATGAATGTCTCTTTTCTATATTTAGAATAATGGCGGAATTTCCTTTCTTTGGGAAGATTCCAATTATCTTACGAACTCTAATTCTGCATTTATAATATTAAATAATTTTTCGTCGCAGCTGTAGATCTCTCTCATCAAACAGCTAGCCTCAGGTGATGGATTGAGTATCTTTTAATCACCTTCACTTCACTTATCTCATCTTACTTGGCGGATCAAGCGTTGCAGCAACATAAATCACATATTTGTATTGTTAAATTCTCTCATTACTTATAAAAACTTGATTTTCATCTTTTAGCCATAGCTCTCTGTATCCATCCTCCATCATGTGTATCTGCGTTATCATCTAACACATTCCTCCAAAATCTGCTTTCATATACAGAAATGTTCAGCAGTACGCATCATAAAAATATTTAAGGTAAAACGACAAATCACTAATATAACACCAATCACATCGCTAGGTTTTGTACCACACACAAATTGATAAATCCTGACACATTTTTATCATCTTCTAGCTCTAGCATATCCAAATTTCTTGTCTTCAGTTACACAAGAGATGGAAAATGCGAGAAAAGTGGACGTTCCATATCGTTTCAACATCTAACCGACACACTCAGCTTTGGCATTCAACCTTTTGAATCTCCAAACACTCTTTAAACTACTTCAGCTCTCTAGGAGAAGACCAAACATACCTTAACAGCTGCTCAGGATCTTCAAAATTGTATTATGCTCTCTTCTAAGACCATCTCTCACAATCAAACCCAGAATATGGCGCACCACAGCGCATATGAAGCAAACTCTCCATCCAACACGTCGTTCCCCATGAAGTAACTTTCTTTGCAAGTAAATGTTTCTTCATATGCGAAGTTTACAAATATATCATGAATGGTGTTTGTGTTGAAATAAAGAAGAGAATAAGCCAAGTAAAGAAGTTAGTCAGATGATCCAAAGACAAGAAAGTCGCATCAAGAGAAATTGATTTGAGCTTATTTGTACCAGCCCTTGCTTCACAAGCTACACATCTTGACTAACTTGACCATTGAAAGGCATGGAATGATGCAGGACCTTGTGGATTCGTGCTAAGCTCCGGAAACATAAGGATACTCAGTTTGAATTCAATAGAGAAAAGATCATGTTTGATTTAAGCAAGAAGAAGTCGCACATGGGTAGCATAAGGGTTTGTGTAGAGATGTTCACTATCACCGAAGCGAACGGTTGTACCTCTCCTCTGTCCCTTTCTAACTCTTTCTGGACGAGCCAGACTTTGGATGTATCTCTTTGGCCTCTATCATTCCCTGACACAATTATTGTTTAAGTTTCTCCTTTAGTATTGTTTTAATCATGTTATTTAAAGAAACTAGTATGAACTCTCCATTTTTTAAGTCCCCTCTCATATCACATGTACATCTCTGAACATAAATAAAAACAAGTTTCTCTATCTAAATTATGCAGTGGTCTGCTCTCTTACTTGTGTCTAACTAATGTTCAAAATGTAAGAGGTTAACCATTATAGGTTTTAGAGTTGTTTTAACTCTCTCTCTCTCTCTCACATCTCTCTGGTCTACGCTGTGCTCTCTCTCTCTCTGCTCTCAGACACTCATCTCTCTCTCAGTGCATCTGCCTCTCTCTCTTTAAGGCAACGTTAATGACTTGAAAACTCACTCACACTCTCTTAATCGTCTTCTCTTGAAACTCTGAGCTGGCTGATTCTAATTCCTTTTCATCTTAAGCTACACACAAACTCAAAGTATTAGTGCTACTTCAGAATGATAAACTCAAACTACGAGAGATTCTCAGCTTACTATAAACATTTACTCTCTCTAGGATCGTTGGTATATGTAGTTGTCGTGATTGTGTAGGAGATTTAACCACAAGTTGATGTTTCTGAGACTTGAATGTCATGTTGTGTGGTGAAGGGATTGAGTCACAAGTTGGATTAGAATACTCCTCTTAACGATGAGACAAACGCTCATCGGAATTCCAACATGTATCAGAGCCAAGTTGCACTTCTTCGGATCAAGCTCACCATACTTTTCTCTATGTTTTGAATATACTTCTTTCTCTACCACTTTGATATAGTTTAGTATTATGTCTTGGTCATGTACTTGTTAGTATCTTGAATCAAGCTTGAGGAAGAGAAAGGTTCAAAATGCGTTCACCCATTATGATTTAGCTTTCTCTTAATAGAAAATCTCTTGTAACCAGTGGATAAATTGTTTTGATCATTGGTTTCATTGTTGTCTAGGCGACAAAAACATTGTTGCTCATGTGTTATTTTGATGTTCTCATATGTTGTAAGCCCTAGAATAACATCAGATCATGAGTTATATCTAGTGGCACATATCTAAGATCGGTGGCGATATATTGATTAACCAATGGTCATTGTGTTGCAGCTGCTAAAAGGCACCAAACTCTGATCGCAGCTATTGGATGGTTACTTGCTGTTAATGTTTCCAGGCAAAACTCTTCCATTAGAACTCTTGGAAAATTTATTCTATTCTCAGTTATCTGATTCTCAAGTTACTTATTCTCTATCATTGTCCCATTCTCGAGCTAATACCAATACTGACTGAGTTACTCATTTCTCTACTCTCACAATCTCTTGTTATAATATGCATCAATAGAGTTGTTAAACTATCTTGAATGCTTAGAGTGTTTATGTGTCTTGTAAAGATATTTACAAATTTAGACTTCTTCCTTAGGATAAAGTTGCATTGTCTTGTGCCTAAATGCTGAGTCTGAGATGATTAGGATGTTCAAGAGTGTTGCTGAGGTATAGAAGCTTTACAGATATTTGACACACTGTTGTTGCGCTTGTTTAAATTGTTTTTTAAAGATCAGACTTGGTGAAAATCCATGTTCTGATCTCTTTGTTTCATCTATTGATGCTTGCCTATAAGGTTGGTTTGACAGGTTTTCCATGTTAGGTGCTAAGAGCGCGTGTTCGCTGCACAAGATGCAGTATTCCGTGCATCATGGAGATTGCCGCCGTGAGTGCCAGTCAACACTTTGGACTATGACTTGCTAGTCCATTAACTCCCAAGATGGGATTGAGGAGGATAAGTGGATGCAGTGGAGAGGTGGTGTTCAGAAACTACGTACATGATGGCAGAGAGGGTGGACAATGAAGTTGGATCACTCTCAAGAAATAAATGCATAATTCAAGCAAGAAGGTTGCTGGTCTCAAGCATTAGTGCATCATCATTGGCTCTCAATAGTTCCGCAGGCTTGACGCACATACTCTCTATTACTCAAGTCAGCTTGAGTAGGAATGTTAATATGTGAGAAGCCAATTCCATTATTATCAACATATGCAAGGGAAGTACTTAAATCTACACTTATTCTTGTTATGAATATGTTTGCCCTATCGAGAATTGATGCATGTGTGGTGTGCATGGTTGAAATCAAGTACTTTTACGTCATGAGAAGATTTGGCCGTGGATCAAAATCTTTGATGATGGCAGGATGTTAGAAGAAGGCGGAAACAACGCCAAACTAAAACACATGGAGAGTTCTAAGCAGTTTTGAGTGTGAGCAAGGAAGACATTGGTGGTTGATTGCCATTAAAGTAAGTCATGATCCAGGGTTTTATAAGTCCCTAAACTTGATCATAAGACTCATAAACTCACTGGTGCCAATTCCTAGGCTGGGGGTAGTTGCAACTCTTTCTCTAAGTGATGTTTTTTCCCATGAAGTTTTCACACTTAGGTTTTTAATGAGGCAATTACTCTCAATTCTAAGCGTTGCCCAAGGATCTCCTATGGTCAAGCGTTGAGGGAGTGTTGAAATGAAAAGAGAGAATAACCAAGAAAAGTGAGTTAGTCCATGGACAAATACAGGTGCATCAGAGAGAGATGATTTGGGCTTGATTACTGTAGCAGTCTTAGTGCTCCAAAAGCTACCATCTTGACCTAGACCGGACTTGAAGGCAAGGAATGAGTTGGGGAGGACCTGTGGACGTGCTAAGCTCCATAAACAATAATGATACTACAATATGAATTCAAAAGGAAGAATCTAGTTTGAATATAAACAAGAAGAAGTCACATGGGCTTGCATAAAGAGTTGTGAAAGACATGTCACTATCACCAAGCGAAGCATTGTGCCTCTCCTCCTATCTCTTTCTACTCCTTCTTGGACGAGCCAGACCTTGGTATGCATCCCTTTGCGCCTCTTATCTATTTCGCCTACATAATTATGTTGTTTCTTTTCTTCTGTTTTTAGTAATTGTTTCATCAAACGTTCTTTAAAGGGACTTACTCCATCACTTGTAGCTATCTTAACACAAATAAAAACAAGATTCTCTGTCTAAATTTCGTGTGTCTCATCTCTCTTACTGTGTGTATAACTAATTTCATAATGTAAGAGGTTAATCATTAGGGTTTAGAAACTGCTTTAACTCTCTGCTCTCTCTTAAAGCAACATACATACTTGTAAACTCACTCAAACTCTTCTTAGTCTTCTTCTCATTAAACTCTAGCATTACTGATTCTAATATCTCTCTACATCTAAGCATACAAACTCAATGTGTGTGTTACTTTAGAAGCGATATAATTCAAACTAGCATATTCTCAGCTTCTACGAAACATTTGTACTCCCTAGTAATCTTGGTTATATTGTACGTATGTGTGCGTGAGAGAGAGATAAATTCACACCACATTTGGTTAATCTTTATGAGATGCATGGTGAGTTCCTGTTTATGTTGAAGGGATTCAGTCTACAACAAGTGTCGACTGAATACTCTCTAAACATGAGACAAGTACATTCGAGTTTGATTCACATGTTTGGGATGCAGTAATTATATTCATAATGCGCATGTGATGCCCATATTTTGGGTTGATTGTGGAGATGGTCTTAAAGAAGAGCATAATACAGTTTTGAAGATCGAAAGCGGCTGCTAAATAATGTTTGGTCTTCTCCTAAATTTAGGCTGGCAAGAGGTTTAAAGAGTATTTGAATATTCTAACGGTTAATGCAGAACTGGGTTGTGCTTAGGTGTTGAAACGAGATGAAACTACTAGCTTTTCTGATGTTACAATCTGTTGTGGAACTGAAATATTTGATATGCTAGAAGTTAGAAGATGAAATAAATATTGTGTTTAGAACTAATCAAAATTTGTGGTGGTACACTAGATGTGTCAAGATGGATAACATAACTCAACCAAACCATATCACATTAGGAACCATCTTAGTTAATGGTTCATGGATAAACCAATCCATTTAGTTAATGGTTTGGTCAATCATAACTCATTTTTTTTTTAGCTTAATAAGTTAATGGTTTTAAATGAGTTGACTCCACTATTAAATATTATCAAGATTATAATTAATTAAAATAAGTAAATAATTATGTAAATTTTCTAATAAATATTATTAACACTGTTTAAAATATGATTATGCAATTTAGACAGAAAAACAAAAGAAAACTATAAATTAAATGAAACATAAAGATTTCAAATAGAGTATTTTCATTAAAGAACATTCTTGTGAACATGTCCCATTGTCCCAATTATTCTTTGCAATTGTCTTTAATAATATACTTCCTGTAAATACCTGTTTAAAAAAAAAAGTAGTGGTAAAATACTCTGTTAGACAAAAAAAAACTTATTAAAACACTTTACAGATAGTCATGTAGAAATTACGACGCAAAAAAACAATCATGTAGAAACCAAACTAAAGTCCCAAGACGAGGAGCTGAGCTAAAACCAACCAAATAAAGACTTAAACCAGAAAACACTTTACAACATCACAGTTCGTATTAATACCACTTTATATTTGAACAAGTCAAAAAGCTAGCTTAGTCTAGTCAGTGTGAAGACTCAATTAGCATTTCATTTTCGAAACGATAATTGCAAGACAAAATCATAGCAACAAGTAAAGAATAAAACCTTATACACAGATAAGCTGATCTTATTTGAGACCTCTCATCAGGATCACAAACAAGATATGAATCAAGTTAGTAGAAATAGTCCATAACCATTTGATCAACATCTCCTGTTATCTTTTGAATCCTCGAAACTGAGATTGCTTATCTTTCGGTTTAGGCAGAACCAGAGAAATGGATAACAGTCCAGTTATGTTTTTGATACCTTGTCAAAGCAAAAGCAAGAGCTCTATCTGATCCTTGGCTCAGCGAAAAGGCCTACCAAACATAATAAGAACAAACAATAACTCATATAAGGAACAAAAACAAAAAACTTACCTAAGAAAGCTACTCAAAAACTCATCGAAAGCAACAAACAGAAACTACCTAAGAGAGCTACTCAAAAGATTCATAATAAGAAACAAACAAAACTCTAATAAGGATTAAGGAAATGAATCAATTAACGATGGGTTTGTGTAGACAACAATTAATATAAACCCAACATACACAGCTCATAATCTAACTTGCAATCACATCCCAGAGACGCAATCAAACCCCAAACATACATAGCTCGGATCTACCATAATACATCACTCGTACATCAATCAGTCTGAGAAAAAAAAAACAAGAGACAATCAAAAATCATCAACATGAGCAATGCTAAGAAGCCAGCAGAGATACACTTTCAAAGAAAAAATTAAGCATAAGAAGCGAATCTCACAAACGAAAACAAGCTTTGAATAGATCGTGTCAAATATCCAAGTTTTGAAGTTTAATAAAAACAATACCGAGACAAAATCTGATCAAAAGTCACATCCTAAGCCAGATGAAATCGCAGGACAGAGAGACGAAATGTTTGGTGCTTTTCGCCGAAAGAAGAGGAACAAGGAGAGTATTTTTTTTTTTTTTGATAAAGGGAAAAAGAGAAATTTGGTTTGGTTTGGGTTTCCTCTAACTCATATCGCCCAAACTCATTTTAAATCCAACCTTATTAAGACCATTGTATGCCTTAAAGCCCAATTATCCAATAACATCCAATTTCTTGACCATTAAACGTCCCATGGATTGGTTTTGGGGATTGATTGATCCACTAATTTTTATCGCATTTTGACACGGCTCTATGGTACACCAAGTGATGATGATTGGTGTTTATAGTTTGTGTTTCTGGTTATCATACAATATTTTTTATGCAAATGTTACTGTGAAAATTTCTAGATTAAATACATGACAGTAATACGTATATGAAAAGTGATTTTGGAGTGGTGTTAGATATAACAAAGATGGACATGATGGAGATGGATAACAAGAGAGTCAAGCTAAGAAGATGTAACATCAAATTCTATAAGTACTGGAAATTTTAACACTAAAATATGGTGAATTAATGTTGATTGGCAACTCATGATCCAGTACAAGATAAGATGGGTGAATTGGAGATAAAGGAAATTATCCCACAGCACATGAAGCTAGTTGTTTGATACAAAAAAAAATCATAGACGTGATGAAAAAATGTATTTAGCATATTATAAATCAGAGCAGACTCGGCAAGATTCAATTTGGAATCTCTCCCAAAAGAAAGGAAAATCAACGCCTCGAAGTTCTATCGGAAATTTTTTGTGGTCATGAAAACTGTCATGGTTCAGGAGGTACCAGCGATAAAGTTCGAGTCTAAGGCAATATCTCAACAACGCAAGGTATTTTGCATGAAACAAATCTTTCCAAGAAATATAAACCCATCAGAAATCACAGAGGCTTGGAATTACATGAATAATTTCACGGACTAAGAAGTATGGTTTTACAAAAAGTTTTCGAGTCCGTCAGTTTGTGAATAATAGACTTAGAGTGGATTTCAGTCATGCCTATGAGTGGTCTTCTCAGAATACAACCATGGGCTTCAAGACGGAATTAATAGATTTCAGAAGCTCAAATTGAAGAATGTCATGGAATACAAAAACAATTACTTCGCTAAAATCGGACCAACCGACTCATATTTAGAAAAGTTTCCAACCAATCAATTTGTCGCGATCCAACCTTTTCTATGGAAGCCAGGAGACATTCTAAGCCAACCATAAGAATACACACAAGACGTTCTAGCTTAGCCCCAGAACCCAACGGATCATGCATATTCTCATTTTACATCAACTTGGCATATATTTGGATGCGTCTCTATACATTTGCTTGCAGGAAAATCTTCATCATCTTAATGAGAAATTGGCAATGGCCATATTTCTTCATCAAATGAGCCTAAAACAGCATAGCAGGAAGACTTAAAAAACCGTAGATACTCTTAGAAGATATCAAAATACAAGAATCTAGTAACAAGTTTCTCATTTGGAGAAGGCATAAATCAGGCTAACATACTAGTTTTATGGAGGCCCATTAAGAGGGCCTTTGGCTTCAAGCATTTTATTTTGAAGTTTATTACTTCCTTATATTATTTTATGACTGTTAGAGAATCCTGTTAGTTGAGCTATAAATTTCAAAGTTGTTTCTTCATTGTAAAAGCACCCTTGAATTTTATGAATATGCAGTTTTTTCAGCAACCTAGGCTTGGATCATAGTGTTACTGATTTTGTCTTTTTTTGTGGTGTGTATATATTTATCTAATATATATTTCAGTTTTTGAGGTAAGACTTTCAAAGGTAATGTGTACTTGGGATTAGACGAAACCACTATGCTTTAATATTTGATCAAACATTTTTCCTAACTTAATCATCTTTTGATAGGTGATTTTAAAGACGGATCAAATTGTTGTTTTGTCGTTTAAAAAGTTCCTAAGATTCATATTCTAAAAATATTACCGTACAATTTGGATGGATCCGAGTTCTTTGGATTATGTGATTTTTCTATGGATGTCTGCTACTTCGATGCCTAGGGTTACTCAGATCGAAATTAAGATACATAAAATAGTGATTGGATCCGTATCCAGAATACTTGAATTTTATCGATATTCCGATCAATTTCCTGGCCTTAGGGAGTACAAACACAGTTGATATATATTATAATTATTAGGATGAGGTTTTCTAAGTACTTTTATTAAATCTTTCAGATTGGGCTTTACATACCTAGTTGAAGTTGCCAGTTTATAAATTAGCTATATTTTTATTGGGCTTCACAATCTCAAACAAATGAGTTACACATGAATAAGAATTACGAAATCACAGATATTCGAACACTAAAATTTCCCTATTATTCCGGAATCTCGATCCGCCAGATCTGTTATTTAACCATCCAGATCTTGATCGGCTGTCCGAATATCCTAAATTGTGTATCGGGCATAGCCAGTTCTCGGATCGGGGAATAACTTCAGCCTCATGAAAACACCTACATATATGATTTCAGTCTCAATAACTTATTTAGAACATTCTAAAAGGACACTCTATTTTGATATTTGTTTAATACTTTAACAAAAAAAAGCAAAACAAAAATTTAACTTACAGATATATTTATATTTTATACATGGTTTTTAATATTTACACATAATTAATTTAACTCCATAAAAAATATAATAACTAGCATATTGTAATACAAATAATCACAGCATATTAAATTAATAAAATTTTACCCTTAAATTATAAATTTTAAAAAAATAAATTATAATTTATATTAATAAGACAAACAAAAATACCATATTATTC